>JANAVB010016599.1:12789419-12878324 GCA_029216955.1 Iris pallida | reverse complement strand
CCCCTTAAATTTGTGGATGAGATTAGTCATTGTGGTTTACTGCATATTACAGCTTACGTATATTTATTATACGGCTGGCATGTACGTTCTAGTCTTACGTATTTTGGGACTGGGGCGTTACATGTTTTGTGTGGCCATGCAATTCAAGATAAATTGTTTGGTTACTTACCGACCAAGCGAGCCTGCGTATAGGATTAGAAGTCTAGGTTCTCATCCACCTACGACCTTCCCTTAATTCCATATTTGAACTACCGTTCGACTCATCGGTAGCATCTTGCGTGCTTCCTTCTATCATTATCCTTATCTTTCCTTCGTGCTTTCTAGAGATTGACCTACTAGCTAGATGTCCCAAATAATCTTAGCTTAATTCTTTTAAGTTGGGTAGGATACCCTATGGCCTGACACACCCATGACCGCTAAAGAGAATACAAATAGATTATCTAGACTATAGAGACTAGAAGAATTTAACCCATTTGGTCAACCAAGCCTTGGTCAATAAAACCGTAGAATGATAGTATAGGAATAAACAAGACTTAGATTCTCATGACTCTTAGACTATTCATATTAGTTCTTATTTCATCTACCCTCGTGCCTATGTTTTACTATCTAAACTAATGATGCTAATATAGCCCAGTATTTGCAAGCTAATCCTTATCAAGCTTGATCGAGGCATATGCTATTGAGCGGCCGCTCACTAACATATTGTCTAATCAGAACCGGTGCATGATGGTCTGATCAACCGAGTGCACTTTGGTTCGCCTTTTTCATATATCAATCTACGTGGATGGGATGTAGTTGAACTTTCCCCTTAGAATTCCATCCACGACTGCCTTGACGATTCTTTTGAAATTTATACGGCCGCCTTTGAACCACGTATTCGTAATCGATAATATCATCCTTGCACTCCTTATTGCTTTCACCTTCAACCATTTTAGAAGGACAAAGGCGTGTGCTAGAACTTCCTCTAGCTTTCCTATCAATTATGACCATCACCACTCAAATGTTGCTGTCTTCATCCTAAACTCCTCGTCCTCCTTCTCGGCCCAATATTTTCTACCATGACCTTCAATTCGCTTATTTCAGGAGTAAGCCTAATTCGCTCTCTTAAATCGTGTCCTCAACCTACTCTCAAAACATATCTTTTAGGTCTCCCATTTATCCTCTTGATACCATATTACTCCTTTCATGTTATCATTAATCCTTAACTTTTTAATTGTTGCTTAAAACTCATGACCCTCATTCACTACCCACGACCATACCCGTATTATTTTTCTATGATCTATATCGCAACTTCCTCCGACATGATTTTATTGAGCCTTATAATTGATTGTTCTCCCCGATACCCCCTTGTGTCTTTTTACCCCTACTAATTCTTAATTTTGAGGACGAAATTTTTTTAAGTTTGGTAGGATGTAAAACCCCTAAATTTATACTATTTTTTTATTTTATTAAATTTGGTACTAATTTTAGAATTTTCGTATTGTACGTCGTGCGCAAAATATTATTTTTCGTAATTGCTCGTCGAGTGCGAATATGTGCGAGCGTACATACTTTTAGAAAATATTTTCGATTTTATTTATGTAATATAGTTTTCAAAATAATATGTGGCGATGATTTTAAGTACTTAAAATATTGGAAAATGGCGCGTCGAGATTTCCAAATATCAATTTTTTGACATTCTTAATTTATTGTACAAAATAGGCAGTAGTTGAGAAAATTATCCTTTTTATTGATATTATCGGCAATCGCGTACATGAAATTCAATTCATGTATATATTTTGAATTTTTGAGATTTAGTAATTATTTAATATTTATTACACTTTCGAAATTATTTTAACCTAATTTAATAAAAAGATAATTTTAAGTATTCACTATTAATATTTAAATATTGATTTCAATTTTCGAAATTTATATTATAGTATATATTTGAATATTTAAAAAGTCAAAAAATTTTAACTAGTTATTTTAAGATCGGTTGAAAGATTTATTAAATAAATTAAATAAAGATTTAGATATTATTAGATTTTGTCTACAATTTAAACTTTATGTAGATCAAACCCAAATTTGATTTAAATAATAAATTTGGGTCCAATCCTTATCCAACTAGGAATTCCCACATCCTATAAATAGGCAGGTACTCCTTCATAAATTTCTCACATCTACAAATTCTCCACAAAAATGTGCATCGTGCCCGTGTCCCCTCCCCGTCTTTTTCCATAATTACAAATACATTTTATCCTTCTCCGTGTCGACAATCCCGACACAATCAACCCGACACTAATTCTAACCCTGCCCCTGTCCACCAAAATTTTCGACTGTCGTCACCATGTCGAACCAGCCAAACCCCATCTCCTCTTCGCCGAGCCGCAAGTCTCCGGTCACCCGAAGCCATCGCCTCGCCACCTTCACTACTAGCCTGGCCACCCATCGAGCAACCCCACAGCCTCGACCCGATCCCCGGCCGACTCCTCTGTTCCAGCCAACCCAAGCCACCACCATCACCCATCATCACCACCACCTCGTCACCACCCGTCGCCCCGTCTCCACTAAACAACCACAACCACCCGACCTACACCACCCAAACCGTCTCCGGCCACCTTGGCCGGCGTCACCACCATAAGACCACCAAAACCCGCCGGAAAAACCCAATTTCTCCAAAGTAAAACCCCCACCATTACTTACCTCTGTACCAGCGTGTCGGCCACCGAACGCCCACGCCGCCGTCCTCCTCGCTGTGTGTTGCCGCGCCGCCCCCGTCAGCTCCGGGCGCCGTCCTCTGTCCTCAGCCGACCGCGTGCGCGAGCACACCGCGCCGCCACCACCTCCCCAGGCCCGCTGCCGGCGAAGACCACCGCCCCGCTGAGCCTGGGCCGAAAACCCCTTTTTGTAAGACTCCTCATCTCCCTCCTTTCCCGGTGAGCTCCGCCGCGTCGAGCGACTAGCGCCACCGCAGCCGTCGCCTGGCCCTAGCACCGCCTCTCCACCTCCCCGTTCCCTCTTCTCCGACCCCAGCCCGAACCCTTCTCTCCTTCGATCCTACTCATCCCTTTCTTCTTCTCTCTCTTCCTCCAACTCACAGTTTCTCTCCCTCTCTCCTCAGTTTCTCTCCCTCTCACTAAATTTTCTCTCTCTCTTTGTGGAACTCATTCCAAAAGAAGTTATGAGAGGAAAGTGCAATTGCCGAGATTTTATTATTATTATTATCATGTTTATTATTATTAATTAGGGTTATTGTTAACAGTATAATCATTAGTATATAAACTATTTATATTATTATGTATGTGGTTATAAGTATTATCATTAGTATTATTATTATTCATATTACTTTTATTATGATTATTGTTGCTCTTATTGCTAAAACTATTTATTTGCAAACATTATTATTTTTAGGAAATTCTATGGAAATATTATTTTCCCAACTATTTTCAAAGGTAGATTTTACCAAAAAATATACTTTGCCAAAATTTAGTTGTAACCCTAAAAACAAAACACTTTTAGATTTTTATATATTTTTCTAAAAACTATTTATCTATAATTATCATTTTAAGCCTTTTTAAAAATAATTATTTTGACTGGAAATGTATAGCTTTCTACCTAAAGACGATATTTTCATAAAGGAGTTTTGCTTTAAAATGATTTTTATGTTTTCAATATTATCCACCAATTTATTTTACTAGTAAAAATATTTTCAGGTATTTAAACTGAAAGTATTTTTGAACTAATAATAATTTATTATATATTTTAAATATTGATATAAAATATTTTTACTAAGTAAATTAGTTTTGACATAAAAGCGATTTCTCATATCTACCTATGAATAATTTGGGATAATAAAACATTTTAGTCTCCAAAAATCATATATATATTATTTATCTAAATTTCCTTCAACTATCCTTCCGTCCATGACTAAATCCTATTATTCATGTTCCATCGCCAATTCAAGCCTACCTTATGTCGAACCTAACTAATTTGACCCTTCTGGAACTAATAGAACCATCTGTGCCGCCAATAGAGGTCCCCTTGTGTAGTAGTTACATCGAAGTCGCAGATCGTGCCACCTTGATTATCGCAGCACACCAGGCGTCCTACCAGGCAAGACACCTTGCCTTTACTGTTTAATTTCTTGCTCAATATCATGCATGTTTTATTTCTTATAAGTTGTTCTTTCAAAACCATATGTAGTTGCAAATTACTATACTTTAGTTTTTCTTTATGCATTTGGCCTAGAGTTAAAGGACCACATTTGTTTGTGCCGCATTCATTGGCCGACACCTATGTGCCACAATGTTACGTGTCTCATATAGATTCGGACTTGCGTACCGACCGTACATCGGTGCGTACAGGACGAGCGTTAGTATATAACTGCTAATATAATTGCCTAGAAGATTTAGCGGTTATTTGAAATATCGTGGTGTGAATTCAGCACGAGTTGTACATGGGGAGGGGAAGACAGTTATTAGGCGCAGGGGCTTTCACATATTTACTTTCCTCTCGCTGCCATTTGTGACTCAACCGAGAGCTAGTGTGTCGTGCATTTATTTACTTTTCTCTAGATGCCACTAGTGCCTCGGTTGAAACATAAATGTGTCGTACATTTACTTTCCTCTAGCTGCTGTTAGTGACTCATCCGAGAGACTAGTGTGCCGTACATTTATTTATTTTTCTCTAGATGCCGCTAGTGCCTCGGTTGGAAACACTAATGCGCCATATTTCTAGTCTCGGAAGCCCTTGTATGGAACGTTGTCTTCAAAATACATTTTCACATAGAATGATTAAGGACCTTTATTTGTGTAGTCACATATACTTTTCTGTTGAGCTTTATTCAGTTATTGGCATGATATTATGTGTCTTGTTACGTCCCTCTGAGGCCCTGGTTATCTCCTCAGGTGTGTGCTCTCGTCTTTCGCAGGTATTCTAGCCATGGACATCTCTATTTCTTTGAGGATGATTGCAATAGGATCGTCTTTGCTTCGTTCGCCAAACTTATTTTATTTTTTCATGTATTTCTTTCCTTGCTTGTTGGTAGTGGATTTGTCTCCGCCTAACATATTGTATAAAGACTTTTCATAGTTGGTATTATGATATCTTTATTTTCCTTTAAATTTGTGGATAAGATTAGTCATTGTGGTTTCTACTGCATTTTATAGCTTACGTATATTTATTATACGACTGGCACGTCTACATTTCTAGTCCTACGTATTTTGGGACTGGGGTGTTACACTACGTGTGCAAGATCATAAAAGATGACTTCGTTGCGAAAGAATACAGTTGTGGCATGAATGTGACGGAACTGTCAAATATGACGTGATGCCTCGAAAGGTGTTCGGGACCTTCGGATCGTTCGGTTGACGAACATTGAGTTGAGGCATAATGTTATTGAACATTGAAATGAAGTATAAAACGTAAGAACATGAAAAGTTAACGGAGGAAATACGAAATGATAAAGTCTGAGTCTCGGACTCAAGACTATACTTGGTTGTTTGAATAATAGGGCGTTGCATGGTTGAATGGAATGGACGAGAGATAAATGTGATAATCTCCCGTGCACGGGTGTTCCCTCGAACGGGCTGTGTCGGGACACCGGGACCGTTTGGCCTAGGAGGGAATGTATCTTTGATAGGCGCACATCCATAAAACAATTAGCGACCGCTTGACGAGATGTAAAAAGCCACAAATGATGGTATACAGCAGCAGTCTCCGTATTTGGGACAGCAACCCACTACGAGAGGCACCGGGCTCCCCAATTCGAGATAGAAAAGAAAGAAAGAAAGAAAAGAAAAGAAAGAGAGAAAAGAAAGAAAGAAAAGAAACGCCTTTAGTCCATTCCGGCGTGGATACGCCAACGACCTTCATATAGTTAAGGAACGATAGGTTGAAAGTGCAGGCACGTATGTGTCCCGCATACATAGATCCTGCTTAGAGAGTACTAATAACATGACAGGAAAGGAATAGGGTGTATTTACCTTGCGTCGGTGCAAGGGCGAGTGCGTCGACTTGGTAAGAAGTTGCACCACGAAACAAACACGAAATTGCTTGCCTGCTTGCCTATTCAATTCGAATAACATGCTTTCCATGATAACATGCTTTACCGCTTTCAATATGCCATGAAATCGACCCTAAGGAGAATATAGTAAGATCATAAGCTAAGTTGCATGATTCAACATAAATACTACAATGTCAGTTTAGAAAGAAGGTCTTTGCATCAGTACATGCGAGGACAAACGTACTGATCCCCCACCAGCTTTCATGCATGGTGCAGGGAATGGATTGCTCGCGACAAAGCTTCGCTTGATTGCGCATAGGCATGGAATGCCAAAGCGTATTGAAGCGTGCGATCGCATTGACGCTCGATCTTGCAACATGATTAATGCGGCCGATATATAGAAGGCATGATGTATAGAATGGTGAAATCCTTTATGGGCAAAAAAGAACTTGAGTGTTGTAGCCAATCTGGCATATATTGTTGGGCTATCGAAAGCCTTTGTAATCTCAGTTCGAATATCAATAAAGAGAATTATTTTTGTATACTCTGTTTTTCTTTCGTTGTTGATATCAACTCAAAGATAACCATTTGAGAACTTGTTATCTTGCCTTACATGAGCGCAACTCCAGGCTCGTACGGTATCACGCCCCCTACGAGGACGATGATTCGGATGATTCCGAATCGGGGCGTGACACGAAGTCCTTCTGTCTCTTCACCCGCTTAGATCTGTGTTCTGCAAGTTCTGGTTCAACAATTGTCTTTGGTATGACAATTTCTTTTACTTGGACTGCATCTTCTTTGGAAGTGATAGCCACCTGTGCACTCACATTATTCTCCGAAATATTCGCGATAACAATGTTTTTGTGCCTCGTAAATTTATCTTCAAAGAATTCGACGTTGCGAGATTCAATAATTTGATTGGTTTCAACATCAAGAAACCTCTGAGCATCACTTTTCTCAGCATACCCCAAGAAGATCACCTTTGTAGTCTTTGTTCCAAGCTTCTGAATCTTCAAGTCCGGAAGCTTCACATATTCCAGGCACCCCCACACTCGAATGACGTTCAAGTTGGGTCTGACTTTGAACCAGAGTTCATGAGGAGTGACTTTGGAACCTGCGTACGGCACTCTGTTCAGAATAAACGTAGCCGTTAATACAGCTTCTCCCCAGAAGCAGTTTGGAAGACCTACAGCCAACAGTATTGAGTTCATCATCTCTGTCAACGTCCTATTCTTCCTTTCAGCTACTCCATTTGATTGAGGAGAATACGGAGCAGTTGTCTCATTGACAATTTCATGTTCTTTGCAGAACAATACAAATTCAATAGACCTGTACTCTCCGCCTCGATCACTTCTGAGTCTCTTGAGTTGTTGTCCAGTTTGACGTTCAGCCTCAGCCCTTAACTCCTTGAACTTCTTAAATGCTTCGTCTTTAGACTTGAACAGATAGACGAATGCGTACTTCGAGTAGTCATCGATGAATGTAATAAAATACTTCATTTTGGCCTTTGTGGAGAACTGTCTGAAGTCACAGATATCTGAGTGTACCAACTCCAGAAGATCTGTACTTTGATTCACCCATTTGAACGGTTTTCTAGTAATCTTTGTCTGTGCACAAATCTCACACTTCTCCACCTCCTTACTCCCACATTTGGAGATAAGCCCTAGACTAGACATTTTGTTTATTCCTTTACAATGAACATTTCCTAGTCTATTGTGCCATAACTCAAGAGAATAACCAGAAGAAGCAACTGCATTAATCATTTCTACAGGAGTTACAAGTTGAAGTTTGAACATTCCTTCAGTACAATAAGCTTTTTCGAAGTATGTTCCTTTGTAGGACATCACTATCTGCCCAGCAATGACGTCCATCCTCAAGCCTGCGTTATATAGCAGACTTTCAGAGACCAGGTTCTTGGCTATCACCGGTACATGCTTTACATCTTGAAACGTCAGCAACTTCCCCGAAGTCAGGTTTAGTACCACCGTTCCTGTCCCCAGTACTTCAGCTTGTGTCTGGTCTGCCACCATAACCATCTCAGATGTAGACTTGTATATGGTGAACAACTCCTTATTAGAGCAAACATGACAGGATGCACCCGTATCCACCCACCAGTTGGTGTCAACACCAGCCGTGGCAACCTGAACAATCATGGCAACCTTGTTAGGCTCACCTTGCTCTATCTGTTTGGAATTTGATCTGCAGTCTCTACGATAGTGGTCCTTCTTTCCACAGTTGAAGCAAGTTACATCTGACTTGGGCTTTGGCTTTGACTTGAACGAAGCCAACTTCACCTTCAGATGGTTGAAGTCCTTCTTCTTCTGGTTGTGAGAAACCTTATGCTTTCCCTTGGAGTCCCCCACATGCACCAAGTTGGCCTCTGCCAACTGTTTGGACAACATGTCCAATTTGTTTTTAGCCATCAACTCATCTCTAACATTGATGTTGTGAAGTAGTTGATCCAGGCTGATTTGCATCTTATTCATGTGCATGTCCGAGATAAAAATGCTCCATCCTGACGGAAGCTTGGCAACTATAACCCCTACGACAAAAGCGTCGACAAGTGGCATGCTATCGTCCTCAAGTTTTTGACGTAACTTGAGGAACTCCTTGACTTGAGGCAACATCGCCTTGTCGTCCTCAAATCGCATGTTCCAGACCTTCTCAGTCATATGGATCTTGTTGCGGTTCTCATCCGCCTGATAATGCTTCTCTAGAGACCCCTAGACGACCTTAGCATGGTCCGTCTTGCTGTATGACTCCGCCAGAGTATCCTCCATGGAGTTCAAAATCATCAGCTTGTAGAGATTGTTGTCTCTTCTCTATTTGTTCTGCTTTGCGGTTGCAATCGCAACTGCCCGAACAGTAGCATCATCCTCGTTTGGCATATCCGGTTCTGGTTCTGTCAGAATGTAGTCCACCTCTGCCAGTTGCAGATTCATGTATACCTTCCTCTTCCAAGAGTTGTAATGATCTCCATCGAACTTCTCAAGTTTGTTGAAACTTGTATCCAGAAGTTTCGCACGGCTGTTCTCCATCTACAAGGATCTTGCTTTAAGATTGTTAGTCCCGGGGCTTGATCAAAGATGGTAGAACTAGATGTCGAGATCAGAGGTTCAAACAAACGTTCCCCTTCTGATTATTTTCGAGTTCCACGAGGAACACTATAATATAAATTTGATTCCAAAAGCAATAATAATCAGAAAATAAATCTCACATTCTTCCTTGCAATCGCAGTTGCTGACGGACAGAACTGAGTTACAACTAAGAGAAATGAGAAGAAAGAAGAAAGAAGAAAGAAGAAGAGGAAAGGTTCTTGCTGGGGTGATTAAGATCACCGTTGCTCAAAGCAAGATTCGCCCCACCACGATCTGCTTCCAGGAACCAACAAGTTCACGAAGAACTTCTGGAACGCTCGTAAGTCAATATTTGAGAATTGAACGGGCTTCCTGGACTTTACGGACTTCGTTAACTCTCTTCTTGGTGCTTCTTCCAAAGGAGGCCAAGGGGCTCTATTTATAGAGTGGAGTGAGACTTCATCTTTTCTCCTATCCGATGTGGGACTAAAATACCAATACTCAAAATAGAGTTTGATATTTTAGATCATCCCACAATCAGCATGGTAGTGTGCCAGTCCACGCCTACCCCTCGAACACTCCCGTGCATACACGAGACAACCTGAAGTCCGTGTCCGAGTCCGAGTCCGAGTCCGAGTCCGCGCAACAAAAATCCACTTGCATCCTTGTTGGAATTAATTCTTTTTCCTTCTAGGAAAATACTCCCACATGGCACACACTTGTGCCCCAGCACACCTCATGTGCATACCTCAACACAAGCAATGCATTATATTGAGATACTCACCATTTGGTGTAGCCGATGTGTGACTATCTTTCCTAGTCTAAAGACAAAAATACCAACATGAAACTCATATATGACAAACCGTTGAATTACATGCATCTCATCTTAAAAAGTCAAAGATCTAAATAGAAAAATGTGTACACGTATTATAATTATATTGTATGTTTTTAATGTGAGTTCATATTTGAGTTTAACTGAGCCAAATGTGAGTTCCTATGTGAGTTCCTATTTGTATAATTATATTATAACTACATTTGGTTTTCTGTAGTCGAAATGAAAGTACAAATCGATCCACATTCTGTAAACCCTCCTTCCCCCTAAAAAAACCCCAACTTAAAATGTCACAATCAGACTAGAGAGGGGAGCGATTTACCTGCAAGACCTGCTTAAAAGTTGAATGATGCATCAGGACAAATCGACATCCAGTCCGACTTGTGGAGTTTAACACGATGCTTTCAAAAGGAATGCTCAGCTTACTCACTTGTTACTTATAATAACAAGGGGCTGTTTGGTTCGTGGTAGCTCTCCGAAAGTGTGAAAGTGGCACTTTTCACATGATGTAATTCATAGCACTTGCAATGTATTTGAGTTTCCAAAATGTGTTTGGAAACATTGGTTTTTGTCCTCCCGCAAGTGGGGAGTTTCAATGTGTTGTGTTTGGATGCCACTTGAATGTGTAGATGGGAAATAAATTTTTGACTTTCAATGTTTGGATGCCACTTGAAAGTGAAATATGGGTGGATATATGGCTACCTTGGTAAGATTACCGCAACAAATTAATATGAAGAATGTATCAATGGATTAAGAAAACTGATACACAAGCAGCTATACACTGATCAAAATACCACCAAAATACATTGATACACAAGCAGCTATACACAAGCAGCTATACACTGATACACAAGAAGCTATACATACCCATGCCATATAACATTATAGACCATATTTGTCCAGACATTACAATCTCTTACAAAGTACATACACTGATCAAAATACCACCAAAATCAATTTCAGCATATGATTCCATCATAATGATTGCAGAGAAAATTGGTATGAAAAGAGTATCTGACCATGTATCAGAGCTAAAAAGAAAATTGGTCAGCATATGATTCAATCAATTGCAGCATATGATTCCATCATAATAGAAGACTATATAAAGCAAAGAAACTTTCCCTACAAATGGCTGAAAAGAGTTCATCAAATACAAGAACATGTATCTGAACATGTATCCGAGCTTGTATCAGAACATGGACAAGCAGCTTTCCCCACAATCTCATCATAGCCCAATTGACGTAGAATATAGCTCAAGTTTTGTAAAAAGATTTTCCAACCTTAATAAATTGAACCAACTTAAGAAAGGCCAAAAAAGCACAACAAATTGAACAACAAAGGATAAAACTTTGCATACAAAGACAACAATATGAAAAAGAGAAATGGGCTCAGAGCTTGGCTATAGGGTTCATCAAATATAAGCAAGACAGCCATTGAATTTCCAAGTTAAACCAAGTTATTGCCAAAATTTTCCAATAGCACATTATAAGAACATGGCAAGGAAAATTTCCAACCAAGGCCAAATATGTAACCAACTGAACCAACATAGGTATAAGTTGGTATAACTCAAAGTTGGTTAAAATTCCCAACGAAGGCCAGATATGAAACCAACTGAACCAACATAGGTAGAAGCAAAGATGAAACCAACTGAACCAACGTAGGTAAAAAGAACATATCTCTGAACATGTAACTGAGCTTGTAATCTTTGGGAATAAGAAATCTTCCAGCTTAAGGGAATAAGAAATCTTCCAAAGAAATCTCCCATCTCACCTGTTAACATGTAGAATGAAACCCATTGCCAAACAGTACTATGTATATATTACTTTTAAGCTATTACAAAAGACCAGTATAAGAAACTACTAGTAATACAACATATGCCAAAAATATCACAAAAAAACTGCTACTAATATCAATTCACGCTAACAAAAGAAACTTGGATTTTGTAACACTTATACCCTACCATGTCCAATGCAGTAATCATGCCACATGTGTTGTGTAATCTGATCACGCATGTCTTCCCAAGCCTTCTTCACATTTCGTTGGTCTTGTGTACTAGTTTGGGAGTATTGTTCATACTCGAACAAGTTGTCCTCCGTGACTTCCTTCTCACCTAAATACGGTTCATCCACAACTAACTCGTCTTTAGGATCAACTCCAAGTATGTAGTTGTGCAGCACACAACAAGCAAGTACAATATCAACTTGTGTTTCAAAGTCATGGAATTTTTTCTCCCCTAGGATGCAGAATCGGTTCTTGAGGGTGGCAAATGCGCATTCAATTTTGCTACGCAACTTAGAATGCCTATGGTTGAACAGTTCCTTCGCATTGGTAGGGTGACGATCTCTCTTAGGATTAAAGTAGTACCTAACTCCACGATAAGGGGCAATGAAACCTGGCATGGTAGTGTAGCCAGCATCAGCCAAGTAATACTTTTCTATATGTAAAAAAGCGTCAGACATGAAATTGTAAGATTTTTTATTTCGTATATGGTAGTGAATGCTTCAATCTATTTACCTGCAATGACCTTCAGGCCATGTGGAGATGGCCTATAAATGGCATCCTTTAAAATTGTTATGTCATTAGCACAACCTTCCCCCGCCAAGACATACGTGAAAATTTTAAAGGATGGCGTATAAATGGCATCCTTTAAAATTGTGTTACTTGTTTTCTACGCCTAAACCTCGCCACTATAGAGGCTGGGAGGGTAGCTCGGATGTGGGTGCCATCTATCATCCCTATACAATCCTATATTTCAACAAATTCTATCTTTAACATATAATATTAGTAGGTTATAGAACATAAACTGAATTTTTTAATTAACTTTACCTCAAAATAAGGAAACCATTCTGCTGCATTCCTTATCTCCATCTGAGTTTCAGACCCAGGTTGATTCATAAATCGTTCTTGAATAGAACAAATTGCACCTAGGACTTTATTAAAATACCTAGAAATTGTTTCTCCGGATCGAATGAATTCAATGCCGCATACTCTATTTTTTGCCTTATACCCTAGCATGTAAAGAAATATGGCAAGTTGTTCTTCCACACAAACATAGAACGTATCATGGAGCGACCCATTAGAACGCAAAATATTTGCGAGACCGTAGAAAGCAGCACTACTCATCCTTAGATAATGGACACAATTATTTGGTCCTGCCGTCAGAATTCGATACTGTTGGTGCTTTATTTACATGGAGAGAGCTTGCTCTCAACATGCCTTGTAAAATTTTAGTCCCACATTGGAAAAGCACCATGAGTTATCTCAACATATATACTTGGGTGTGTTGTTAAGAGATGCACATGGGGTGGTGACCCTAAGGAGGGAACCATGTGGGTGATTTTACTAGGAGGTAAGAATAAGGCTCCAAGGATTAAGCATTAATGCTTTTGTCATTCTCTTGGATTAATTCCACTTGGAGCTAAGCCCCAAAGGGGCTTAGCGACTCGGACTCGGACTCGGACTCGGACTCGGGCTCATGGGCTCATGAGGCGTAATGTGGTGTTTTGTTGGCGCACTTTGCACTTAGCACGTCAGCAGTCATGCGGTCTTTATACGGCTCATATGCGGCCATGCGGTCTTATGCGGCATGCGGCTCATATGCGGCCTCATGCGGCTCATGCGGCCATACGGTTCATGCGGCCATGCGGCTCATGCGGTCCATGCGGTCCATGCGGCTCATGCGGCTCATGCGGTCCATGCGGCTCATGCGGCTCATGCGGTCCATGCGGCTTATGTGGTTCATGCGGTCCATGCGGCTCATGCGGCACATGCGGTCCATGCGGCCCAAGCGGTCCATACGGCCAGGCTGCTGCTGCTGCTGCCGCATGGAGGGCTACGCTGACTGTGCAGATTTCAAATCGGTTATGGAAAGGGTGAATCAATGCGATTAATTCAGATCCTATCTTTGTGGGATTTGAATTAATTTCGTTCCTATCTTTGTGGGATTTGAATTAATTCAGTTCCTATCTTTGTGGGATTAGAATTAATTCGTTGCTATCTTTTTGTGATTTGATTCAATCTTTCCATAACTGAAGAGGCGGCTAGGGTTTCTCCCCTCTCTCTATAAATACTCTCTTCTGGCCTCTTTTGTGAGTACTACGAAAAATACAAGTCAGAAAAGAGAGAAAGAGAGGGAGTTGCTGCCGCCATTGCAAGTCCATCCGAGGAGTCAGAATAGAGGTGACATCGAGCGTTCCACAAGTTCTTCAAACTTGCTGGTTCCTGGAAGAAGATCGTGTGGGGCGAATCTTGCTTTGAGCAACGGTGTTTTGACACCCCAGCATTGTTCTTCTTCTCATCTCTCTAGACTATTGTAACTTATTCTGTCCCAATTGCAACACGTTTGCAAGGAAGAACAAGAGATCTTCTCTTTGCTATTTTTCTCCTTCATATTGTAATTTGGTTTTTTAGTTTTATTCGTAGATCTTGAGTTTGATCATCACAAAGTTTTATGTGACATCTCAGATCTCGATTGTATTTGTTTTTCATCTTTGATCAAGCCCCGGGACTAACAATCTCAAAGCAAGATCCGTATAGATGGAAAACATTAATGCTTTGCTCCTCCAATCGGACTTCTGCAAGTTGGAAAAGTTCGATGGAGAGCACTATCAAGTCTGGAAGAGAAAGGTGTACCTAACTCTTCAACTGAAAGATGTTGATCATGTTCTGTTGGAGGAAGAACCCTCTGTTCCAGACACTGGATCTACTGCCGCCATCAACGCGGCTACCAAACTCCAGGCCAAATGGAGAAGAGAAAATAGCATCTGCAGGCTTATCATCCTGAATGCTATGGAGGACTCCCTGGCAGAATCCTACTCGAAGAAGGAACTTACCAGAGACATATGGGAGTCTGTGGAAAATCTGTATGAAGAAGACAAGAACAGGAGCAAAATGTTTGTGGTTAAAAAATATCACAAATTGCTCTTTGAGGACGAAAAGTCCATGCTGCCACAGGTGAAGGAATTTCTGAAGCTGCGTCAGAAACTGGAAGACGAAGAGATGCCCCTTCCCGACAAGTTTGTCGTCGGAGGGATCGTCTCAAAACTTCCTGCTGGATGGAGTACCTTCTATGCAAGGATGCACAGAAAGAAGCTAGACATTAGCTTGGGAGATCTACTTCAAGAGATCCATGTTGAGGACGAGATGCGTTCTCAACAGAAGGTGGACACTCTGTCCAAACAGTTGGCTAAAGCCAATCTTGTGCAGACAAGAGATTCCAAGGGGAAGCAGGCGGCTTCTCATCCCAAGAAGAAGGACTTCGCTAATCTAAAAGTGAAGGGTCCTTCTTTCAAGCAACAGAAGACTAAGTCCCACGTGACTTGTTATAATTGTGGCAAGAAAGGCCACTACAAGAGTGAATGCAGATCTAAGCCTAAACAATCAGAGAAAGGTGAGCCTAATAAGGTTTCATTGGTTTCTAACATTGTTGCTATGATCGGACAGGTCACAACTGTGGGGGTTGACTCTGACTGGTGGATAGACACTGGTGCGACTTGCCATGTCTGTTCAGGCAAGGAATGGTTCGTCACGTACCAGCCGATATTTGAGAAGGTTGTCATGGCAAACCAGGCCCAAGCTGAAGTTCTGGGCATCGGGACCGTGGAACTGAAACTCACTTCTGGGAACACTCTGACGCTTCAAGGTGTGAAGCATGTTCCGGCGATTGCCAAGAACCTGATCTCTGGGAGCCTGCTCTGCAACGCAAGCTTGAGGATGGACATCAATGCTGGTCAAATGGTGATGTCCAAGAAAGGAACATACTTCGGGAAGGCTTATCAAACCGAAGGCATGTTTAAAATTCAGCTTGTTAACCAGTTTGAAGACATTAATGCAGTTGCATTTTCTGATTATTCTCTTGAGTTGTGGCATAATAGACTAGGACATGTTCATTGTAAGAGAATTAACAAAATGTCTAGTCTAGGACTTATCTCCAAATGTGGGGGTAAGGTGGAGAAGTGTGAGGTGTGTGCTCAGACGAAGATCACAAGGAAACCCTTTCATCGGGTCAATATAAGCACAGATCTTCTGGAGTTAGTGCACTCCGATATCTGTGACTTCAAACATTTCTCCACGAAGGCCGGGATGAAGTATTTTATAACCTTCATCGACGACTTCTCAAAATACGCGTTCGTCTACTTGCTCAAGTCCAAAGACGAAGCTTTCGAGAAGTTCAGAGAGTTCAGGGCCGAGGCTGAACGGCAGACTGGACAACAACTCAAGAGGCTGAGAAGTGATCGAGGTGGGGAGTACAGGTCTCATGAATTCGCATCGTTCTGCAAAGAACATGGAATCATATGCGAGACTACTGCTCCATATTCTCCTCAATCCAACGGAGTAGCAGAGAGGAAGAACCGGACATTAACAGAAATGATGAATTCCATGCTGCTCACTGCAGGTCTTCCAAAATGCTACTGGGGAGAAGCTGTATTAACGGCCACTTTCATTCTGAATAGAGTGCCATATGCAACTTCGGACGTAACTCCTCATGAACTCTGGTTCAAAGTCAGACCCAACTTGAATGTCATTCGAGTGTGGGGGTGTCTGGCGTATGTGAAGCTTCCAGATCTGAAGATTCAGAAGCTGGGGACAAGGACTACGAAGGCTATCTTCTTGGGGTATGCCGAGAAGAGTGATGCTCGGAGATTTCTTGATATTGAATCAAATCATATTATCGAATCTCGCGATGCTGAATACTTTGAAGACAAGTTCGCAAAAGACAAAAACATTATTCTTTCGGACATTCCGGAAAATGATGTAGGTACTAATGAGACTGAAATCTCATACGAGCCAGTAGTCCAAGAAGAAGCTGTTGTTGATGAAACAACTCTTGCACCAGAACTCGCCGAGCCGTCAGCTAAGCGAGCGAGAAGACCGAAAGATTTCGGAGATGACTTTGTCACCTATCATGTGGAAGCAGATCCGCTTACCTATGATGAGGCGATGAAGACCAGAGATGCTATCTTCTGGAAGGAGGCAGTGAATGACGAGTTTGACTCTATCACCTCCAATAACACATGGGTGTTGGTAGATCTACCTGAAGGAGAAAAGCCTATTGGATGTAAATGGATCTTCAAGAAGAAGATGAAGGCAGATGGAACTATTGACAAGTTCAAGGCCAGGCTGGTCGCCAAGGGATTTTCTCATAAATAGGGGATAGACTACTTCGACACGTACGCTCCAGTAGCTCGGATGACCACCATCAGGATGTTAATCGCTCTAGCAGCTATACATAAGTTGGTGATACATCAGATGGATGTAAAGACAGCGTTCCTGAATGGGGAGCTGACCGAAGAGATTTACATGCAACAGCCAGATGGATTTGTCGTCAAAGGTCTTGAAGACAAAGTCTGCAAGTTGGTGAAATCATTATATGGTTTGAAGCAAGCTCCCAAGATGTGGCATGAGAAGTTTGACAAAGTTATTAGGTCAAACGGCTACAGAGTCAGCGAAACGGACAAATGTGTTTACACAAAGTTCGCTGATGGAAGAGGAGTCATCGTTTGTCTGTACGTGGACGACATGCTAATCCTAGGTACGGATATAGGCTGTGTCACAGAGACAAAGAAGTTCCTCTCAACCAAGTTCAGTATGAAGGACTTGGGGGATGCAGATGTCATCTTGGGCATAAAGATCATCCGGACAGACACTGGAGTAGCGCTGTCACAATCTCACTATATTGAGAAGATGCTCACACGCTATGGGTATAAGGATCTTCCAGGGATCGATACGCCATACAGGTGTGATCAGAAGCTGAAGCCAAACTCGAGGGAAAGCGTCAGGCAGCTGGAGTATTCTAGCGTTATCGGAAGTTTGATGTACGCAACTACTGCCACAAGGCCTGACATAGCTTTCGCCGTGGGAATGCTGAGTCGGTTCACAAGCAACCCAGGGGTTGAGCACTGGAAAGCTGTGAAGCGAGTAATGAGATATCTCAAGAAGACTCTGACATATGCACTGCACTACAACGGGTATCCGACAGTAGTAGAAGGCTTCAGTGATGCTAGCTGGTGTTCAGAGGTGGAAAGCGAGAGATCCACAGGTGGATATGTCTTTTCCTTGGGTGGAGCTGCTATATCGTGGAAGTCGAAGAAGCAGACTATACTCTCTCGTTCCTCCATGGAATCTGAATTCTATGCACTTGAAACTGCAGCAGATGAAGCAGAATGGCTTCGGGAGCTCATGTATGATCTTCCAGTGGTTGGGGCTCAGATACCGGCGATACCGATATACTGTGACAACCAGGCGACTGCGGCGGTGGCATCAAATGACCTCTTCAATGGGAAGAAGAGGACTGTGCGGTTGAAGCACAGGGCAGTACACGATCTTATCAAAAGAGGTGTAATTGCAGTGGTTGATGTTCGGAGTCAGGAGAACCTGGCAGATCCGTTCACAAAGAGCCTCAAGCGCCAGTTGGTCGATGACACAGCTTGTAAAATGGGCTTGAAGGCATTCTGATAGTGTCTTTGTAATCCTACCATAAAGTTTTATGCTATTAGTTCAAAGAGAAATCTACTAGGCATCTAACTTTTGGTTCAAAGGAGGATCACTGACTGGGAAACTATCAGGTAACAGTGGATACTTGTTCTCTGGAACATGGAAGGGATACGGACCCATAACTACTGTTGTCTACTATGTATTTTTCTGCGAAAAAAACAAATCCTGTGGAAGGTTGGCTTAAACGCCTTAATGAGTTCTCAGGCAGAGTGAATGTCTGGTGTGCTTTACAGGAAGCACGGTAGAGCAGCACTACAAGGAGTGAAACTCCATGCTACAGTGGGATGACTCCACCATGAGGTTCCCAGGTAGGGGTAATGCCTCGGCTTTGCAAGCCAAGTCATAGCGGCGTAGCACCGCAAATAGGCAGGTAGCCTAATGCTGTATGACGTAATTAAAGAGTTGTAGACAGCACTACAAAGGGGAGGATGGCCCCATGTTATAGTGGCACGACACCACGATGAGGTACCCAGGTAGGGGTAAAGCCTCGACATTGCAAGCCATGTCGTTGCGGCGTAACACCGCAAGGAAGCCTTAGGCTTCATGCTGGGTAGTTTGGCACTACAAAGAGGCTTGTGACCTCATGCTACAGTAGTATGACATTACGATGAGGTTCCCAGGTAGGGGTAATGCCTCGGCTTCAGGCATGTCATAGCGGCGTAGCACCGCAAGGAAGCGCAAGGCTTCATGTCATATCTCTTTAATAAAGAACTCACCTATAGTGTATGAAAAGAGATATCAGGCCGTCTCTTGAGGGTAAACTTGTAGACGCCCAAAATTATACACTGAAATCAGGCTGGCACAGGGCCTTTAATGTGCAGCCAGAAGCACACGTAACTACACTTTGTGAGTGGGAAGAATTACAATTGTGGTGCAGAATTCAAGGCGTAGTCCATTCTTGTATCATATTGTTATTTAACCCATGCGGGAAGATTCAAGTCGTCAGCGACATCTATCCTAATGCAAAATGGACAGTTACTGTGGGGAACGCTTAACCCTGGACACATATATATGTTGTGATATGTGGGAGATTGTTGGTGCTTTATTTACATGGAGAGAGCTTGCTCTCAACATGCCTTGTAAAATTTTAGTCCCACATTGGAAAAGCACCATGAGTTATCTCAACATATATACTTGGGTGTGTTGTTGAGAGATGCACATGGGGTGGTGACCCTAAGGAGGGAACCATGTGGGTGATTTTACTAGGAGGTAAGAATAAGGCTCCAAGGATTAAGCATTAATGCTTTTGTCATTCTCTTGGATTAATTCCACTTGGAGCTAAGCCCCAAAGGGGCTTAGCGACTCGGACTCGGACTCGGACTCGGACTCGGACTCGGACTCGGGCTCATGGGCTCATGAGGCGTAATGTGGCGTTTTGTTGGCGCACTTTGTACTTAGCACGTCAGCAGTCATGCGGTCTTTATGCGGCTCATATGCGGCCATGCGATCTTATACGGCATGCGGCTCATATGCGGCCTCATGCGGCTCATGCGGCCATGCGGTTCATGCGGCCATGCGGCTCATGCGGTCCATGCGGTCCATGCGGCTCATGCGGCTCATGCGGTCCATGCGGCTCATGCGGCTCATACGGTCCATGCGGCTCATGCGGTTCATGCGGTCCATGCGGCTCATGCGGCACATGCGGTCCATGCGACCCAAGCGGTCCATGCGGCCAGGCTGCTGCTGCTGCCGCATGGAGGGCTACGCTGACTGTGCAGATTTCAAATCGGTTATGGAAAGGGTGAATCAATGCGATTAATTCAGATCCTATCTTTGTGGGATTTGAATTAATTTCGTTCCTATCTTTGTGGGATTTGAATTAATTCAGTTCCTATCTTTGTGGGATTAGAATTAATTCGTTGCTATCTTTTTGTGATTTGATTCAATCTTTCCATAACTGAAAAGGCGGCTAGGGTTTCTCCCCTCTCTCTATAAATACTCTCTTTTGGCCTCTTTTGTGAGTACTACGAAAAATACAAGTCAGAAAAGAGAGAAAGAGAGGGAGTTGCTGCCGCCATTGCAAGTCCATCCGAGGAGTCAGAACAGAGGTAACATCGAGCGTTCCACAAGTTCTTCAAACTTGCTGGTTCCTGGAAGCAGATCGTGTGGGGCGAATCTTGCTTTGAGCAACGGTGTTTTGACACCCCAGCATTGTTCTTCTTCTCATCTCTCTAGACTATTGTAACTTGTTCTGTCCCAATTGCAACACGTTTGCAAGGAAGAACAAGAGATCTTCTCTTTGCTATTTTTCTCCTTCATATTGTAATTTGGTTTTTTAGTTTTATTCGTAGATCTTGAGTTTGATCATCACAAAGTTTTGTGTGACATCTCAGATCTCGATTGCATTTGTTTTTCATCTTTGATCAAGCCCCGGGACTAACAGATACATGTGTGCTTGCCTCCACTGTTCTCTACTTAGGGAGGGTTTCTTTGCAATGCCTTGTCGGTCATTGCCCTCGTTCTCCATTAGAGTCAAAATTGTAGTTATGACAGTAATTATACTAGCGACATCGGCATTAAGTAACGAATCATTGGGATTCGACAAATCCATCTACAAATAACAAAAATAAAGGACCGTAAACCATACATATCCTATATCATGCAATTTTTTCACCATGGTCTACATAAAAAATCCATTGCAATAATATATTTTGTCAAAACATACATCCTGTCCAGATGATCAAAATTAAAATCATGGCAGTCCCTATATCATGCACAGAAAATTCAATTCCAAACCGAAAGTAGTATATATCTACTAATTTTCCAGCGTTCGAACTGAAAATAGTATATATCTACTACTTTTCGACCCAAAAATATAACAGATCTAGTAATTTTTCCGCTTTTCCAACACAAAACAACATAGATCTACTATTTTTCCTCATTTTAGAAGAAAAAAAATATACTTTTCGAACAGAAAATATACTATTTTTCCTCATTTTTTCGCTTTTCCAATACAACAACAGGGATCGACCCAAAAATTCCTTTTCGAACATAAAATATAACAGATCTACTAATTTTTTCCAATTTTCGAACCTAAAAAACAGCAGATCTACCAATTTCTGGCCTTTCTCGAACAAATCTTAAGCAAAGATCTACTAATTTTTGGCAAATTTCTACCAATTTTTAGCAAAAGAAATGCTCACCATGGCGGGAGAGGAAAGGAGGTGATCGGAGACTAACGAGAAGGAGAGAGAGTTGCAAGCTGCAACTGACCTCCTCTTTATTCCTCCCCCGGCTCAGTTCCCCTGAGTTCCTCCTCTTCAAGGGGGTAGGTGAACGGAGTAAAGCTTCGGAGGAAAATCATGATTATTCAGCCCAGATGGGACAGATGTAGGAAGAAAGTTACTCCAAACCAAACGCTGCAAAATTCAGCAGTTGCAAGCAAACCCACTTTTCCAAACCACTTTCATGCGACCCCCGGGCAACCAAACAGCCCCCAACAGCAACACAAAGTGCGCATGCACTGACTCGACGAGGGGGGCAGCTGCAGTGAACATGTCAACGATTCTGTCTTTCTGATAGCTTTTCTGTCTGCCATGTCGAAATTAAGCCCAAAAATCAACAAAATTTAGGTCACAGCCCAGTCAGATGGCTACCAACATATATCGCATCCAACTATACCGTCAAATTAACGGGAGATGATATGTTAGTTTCCATTATTTTATATCAATTATCTCATCTGTTTTCCATATATGATTACTCCTACTTCTATATACATAATTATATGGCTGAGGTGCTCACGACGGATATCACATGTTGAGAGCATATAACAGAGTCCGAGCTCTCTAGCCTAGTGGTATTAGAGTGGACACCTGGAGGGGCCGGCAAGGTTCGAGCCCCCCAATTGTGTGTGTGAGTGGGATTTCAAAAAAAAAAAAAAAAAAAGCATATAACAGAATTTATACAAAATAATAAAAACAACATATCAGATTCCTAACTTAACATTGAAGAAAAAAAACATATTCAGTATTGATACCTTCTCTTAACATGTCACAATATGAGACGAAATTATTCAGAGAGGCGAACTTTATTTTTATGCCACAAATAGATATTATAGAAGGTAATTATGCTATTTGGCTCCTAAAATATTTAGGTGATACTATTTCTCATTATGTGGCATCTGACATAACAGCTGACATAACAGTTGACATGACAAATTTTAACCCAAAAATTAATTACCCTTTTTTTTAATGTTAATGTTAATATTAATGTTAATGTTAATGTTAATATTAATATTAATATTAATATTAATGTTAATGTTAAGATTAATTTTAATATTCATATTAATGTTAATTTTAATGTTAAGGTTAATTTTAATGTTAAGATTAATCTTAATATTAATTATCATGTTAATTTAATATTAATTTTAATTTTAATATTTTTTGTCATATAAGTTGTCATATTAACAACCATGTCATATGCTACATAATGGAAAATGACATCATTTAAATATTTTGAAAATCAAATAGTATTTTGTATAGAAGGTATACGATAAGCCCGCCAAATAATTTTTTCCATATGAGCACTGTCAGCAGTTTTCACCTTGATAAAGAAAGATTTGTGGATAAACTGAGAGAAGACATGATGATGTTTCACAGCCAACACTAAAGACCTGCGCACTAAGTCCTCTGATAAGTATATGTTGCACTCATAATCTCAGCGCTTGGGGCCAAAAAAAGATTTTTAAGTATGCTCAAGTCATCAAAATGGATTGAAATAAGAAAAAAAAAACATCAAGCTCATGATTACAATTATACATGGATGTTTTCACATTCCAGATCACATCCGATTAGGAAAATGTGGAGCATTAACTCATCAGTGCGTCAGCTCATTGAAGTCCCACCCTCTATCACCGCGGGACATAATTGGAGTTTAGGGGTGAGCATTATTCGGTTTTGAACCGAAAATCGAATCGAATCGAACTGAATAAGAGATTCGGCTCGGTTTTAAAAAAAATCGGTTCGGTTTCGATTTTGGATTTCGATTTCGGTCCAAAATCGAAAACGAAATAAATTTTTTTAGTTTATATATATATATATATATATATATATATATATATATATATATATATTAATTATAGGTATATACTAAATATATATAGACCTATAATTAGTATATATCTATAGTATATATCTATATATATTTAGTATATACCTATAGTATATATCTATATATATTTAGTATAAATACCTATATATATATATATATATATATATATATATATATATATATATATATATATATATATATATATATATAGAGAGAGAGAGAGAGAGAGAGAGAGAGAGGGATATATACTATATGTATATAATAAATATATCTAGGTATATTTAGTTATTATATATATTAACAAAAAAAAACACAAATAAACCAAAAAAATCGAATAAACCGAAAATCGAACCGATTTAATTCGGTTCGGTTATTGACCAATTCGGTTCGGTTTCGGTTTTGCTTATTCGGTTTCGGTCGAATTCAGTTTTCGGTTATTCGGTTCGGTTGGAACCGAATAAACCGAATACTCACCCCTATTGGAGTTGGCATCCCACCCTCTCTCTCATAGGGATGCCAACTCCAATGGCGTCTCACTTTCTTCTCTCACCGCATAATATCATTGGAGTTGGCGTCCCACCCTCTCTCTTAGGTGACGCCAACTCCAATGACCTTTCATCTCTCCATATGCAAATTTAACTAATTTTTTGCTACAAATGAGCTAAATTTTGTACCTCATATCAAATTTTTTTATCTTTGAATACCGACAAACTAATCTATCATCGGTTTTAAATGGTCAGGTTAGCTGGCACAAGTAGCAAATAAGTGGTACTGTTTGCCATTAAAATGCTGAGCTGTTTGTTTCCCACCTTCACGTCGTCGGATTGCGATACAGCTTTCTCGGTGGAGGAGAAAGAGGTCCCCAGCAGAGTCGCCAGCTTGTTTGCCATTAAAATCTTTTGATAAAATTTTTAATACAAACAGAACAATGTTACAATGTAGGACTTAGATGTAGTCCTAGGAGTACACTTTTGTTTATCTGGGTCCCTTGTGCCGATGGAGCGAGTGGTAATACGTTGACTCCGTTGATGATCCGACGACGGTTATCGGTTCTCTGAAGGTCTGAGTTGCCCTGGGTGCTAGAGCTCGCAAAGAGAAAGAAGACGTTGAGTGTCTGTATCTGCTTCGGTGGTTGTGCGATGTCTCTGTCTGTCTATGTATGTTCGTCTCTGTGTGTGTGAGAAGGAAATGATCTCTCTATTTATATCTTGCAGGCTGGCTGCTCATGTGCGCATATGTAGGATGCGCCGGTGCGTGGGGACGCCACGTGGTGATTGCTGACGGAGGCGCATGGATAATGCGCTTTGATTGAGGAGTTGAATCCTTCATGCTGCTGTTGTGGGCTAGCACGTAGCAGGAGAAGATCTTTCTGTTGCTGAGATCTTGGGTGAATCAAGTCAAAGGACACGTGTCATCTGTAGGAACCCTAGAGGGGGGTGAATAGGGTCAAGCTAACTAATCAAGCACTTAGCACAAGCAAATTGGCAATTTAAAAATATAAGTGCAAGAGAAGAAGCAAACACAATACCGACACCCAATATATCCTGGTATCCTCCTAAGAGGCAGTCCAGTCCCGGAACTCTCTCCGGCTTTAATCCACTATTTGAGCAAATAGTTACACACGAGTTTGGATCCGAAGAAGTCGCCAACTTCTTACACAAGAGCTTTAATCTGAAGGGCTCTCCGACTTCAACCGAGAGTTTGGATACGAAGACTCTCCAACTTCAACCGAGAGTTTGGATACGAAGACTCTCCAACTTCAACCTTTCACAATAGGTTTTGATCTCCTTATACAATAGGATGAAGATCTCACTTTTTAACTCAATAACTCTAACACAATTTGTAGATGGCAAATGAAGGCTTTGTAGAGTTGTATGTGGATAAGCTTTGGTGGTTTGGAAATTTTTAGGCTCAAAGCATCAACCTTGAATGAAGGAGTTCAAGGCTATTTATAACCAAAGCAAAGGAAAGTACAATAATGCAACTTTCACAGGCTGACGGATCATCCGCCGGATTTCCGCGTAAATCCGCCGGATCATCCGCCTGTATAGTCCAACGGCTACAAATAGAGCCGTTCGGATCAATCCTTCGTAAAATCCGACCGTTGGAATACAAACGGTCATATGGCGGAAAATCCGCCGGATTTCAGCGGAAGTCCGCCGGATAATCCGAACACTCACAGAAGGTATTCTGTGAGACCATTCGGATCTTCCGCCGGATTTTCGCGGAGATCCGCCGGATCATCCGCCAGGATTTCGAAGATTGTCCTGGGTTATTATCTACCCTAGCTTTCGATTTTGCCATCCATTTTTTGTGTTTACAATTATTCCTAAGACTCATTACAGACTCCAGATATATTATAGCAGGTGCAGGCTTCTTCAGAGTCTTGAAATGATGATGGCATGGCTTGGCTTCTTCCTTTAATAGGTGCTGGCTTTTTCCCTTGGCGGCAGCTGTCCAAAGATATCCAGTTTGTGAAAACTGAATACCTTTCGGGGGCTCCGCCCCCGAACCCCCGACGAGGGGCGCTGCCCCCTCGACCCCCGTCCGCTGACCGGGCAGCGGAACCCCCGGTGCGAGGCTCCAGAGATGTCGTCGGGTGGTTCAGAGAAATCTTGTGAGATCCGTCGTCTTTGGCCCACCATAATTTCTTCATTGCATATGTCCACATTGATCTTGCTTATTGCTTTTCTGTATGTACATGTTAGACGAACAAAGCAATATACATGTAGCAAGTATGATAAGATAAAGCACATTAGGACTATGTAAAGTTTAAGTATAAGTGCTAATGTGATAGCATAAATGTTAGTGATATCATAATGATTAAACTTAATTGAATGACCACAATCAAAAATATAGTTTTGATTTTGGCGACCCAAGTAAGTTTAAGATAGATAAGCTCATATCACTAATATGTAAACCAATAGGCACATATCACCAAAGATATAAGTATAAGTAGAAATGCTTTTAGCGATAGTATGAAGATTAGTGATAGTGAAGTGCTAAACTTAACATATTAACCATATTCAAAAATATGATACAATCATTGGGCCAACATCATCGGCCCATGGCTCGGAGATCTCGGATTTGGTGGGGAATGATCTGGTAGGATGCGCCTGGGATTGGGCGCATGAGGAGGCTCTGGCTCGTAACCTTTAGGAGTCACGAACCATTTGGGGTGCATGGCTTTTGAGGCGCATACGAAGCTTCAGTAGGGACTTTTGCTTCTGTCTTTAGGGATCTGAGAAAAGTCTGAGGCGCATGGCTTTTGAGGCGCATGCAGTGCTTTGGACGCATGGCTGCGAAAGCGCATACGAGATGGTTGGGCGGCCACGTGGCTGTAACCGTCGGAGAATAGTAATGATGATGCTGACGTTGGTGATGCTTCGTATTCTGAAAAAGCTGTCAACTGTGCAGTCCTCGGGGGACGTACTGCCAACTCTGTCAGATTTTAGCATTTAATGTTCTTTGACAGGTGATGGATTGTTGAGTGGGCGCATCGATCGGCGTTTCACTAGGCGTATGGGGATGCATGGTGGTGCATCCCCTGTGAGGCGCTTGGTGTTGAAGGGCGCATCTGCATGATGCGCGGTCTGAGTGGCGTATCTATATGATGCGCTGTCTGAGTGGCGCATCTGTATGATACGCTGTCTGAGGGGCACATCTGTTTGCATGATCTTTAATGGCCCGACTGTTACGTTCTTCGAGTGTTTTAAATAGCCGTTTTTGACTTGGCTGAATTCGAAGCGTCCGGTTCATCCATTTAATGTAAATTCATTGCACGGGATTCAGAGAGCCATCCACTTGGCGCATGGATTTGATTTGCCCGGCCTATAAATAGTGGCATGGAGAGGGTTTGCTTCTCGTTCTCTCACATCCTCCCGAAATAAATTTGTTTGCTCGAGCACATTCTGTTGATGAGATGCTCCCGAGGGTGAAGATGCGACACAATGACTTCATTGATGCACTTGAAGGTGACTGTTACATCCAAAAGTCAGAGTCGAGGGCTTCTGAGGCAGGCAGAAGGTGCCTGTTGTATCCAAAGATCGGGATACACGAGCCTCGTCTCCGTTATGCTGGAAGAGCCGTAGATCGAAATTGCGGGACTGCGGTTTTGGAGGCTCTTTCTTCTGTCAGAGTGGGTGTTGCCCATTCTGGTTGTGTTGAAAGCTACTCCTTTAGCCGCGGTTTCGATTGCGGTCTTCCTTGGTCTTTGGAGGCTCTTTCGAAACCTTTCCTGGCCACAGGTTGATTTGCGGTGCTCTTCTCTTCCTCGATTTGGGGAGCTCTTCCTCCAGCTAGAGGGTTGATTGCCACCCTCGTTCTTCCCAATAAATGCTTCATTAGTCGAAGCATGCATCAGGTGAGCCTGGCTAGAAGGGTGGCACATAACTGAGCTGCTGAAAGGATGCGCCTGGCTGAGAGCGCATGGCGAGATGCGTCTGACTGGATGCGCCTACTTGAGAGCGCATGGTAGCTGCTGCGTCTGGATGGATGCGCCTATTTGAGAGCGCATTATGGTTGCTGCGTCTAGCTGTAGACTTAGGATCTTTTCTTTTTATAGAAGTTCTCCTTTGTACAGCTTTTTTCTAGACATATAATAGACTTTTATATGAAATAAAAATCAATGTCTAAACTCTTATTTTTGCTGTGCCAAGTACTTTGTCTGAGCTCCCTGGCGTATGTAGTATTTGGCGCATAGGATTTTTGATCGTGAAATTCCATGCTTCTACAGGTACGAGCTGAAAACTATTTGGTTCACTACCAGAATAAGTCATTTTGGCAACGTAATTAGCGACGCTTGACGAAAACGTCGCTATATTTTAACAATTTAGCGACGTTATTATATAACGTTGCAAGACGTCACTATTAGCGACGTTTGGCGACATATAGCGACTATGTTTTGTATTAAAAGACATACGTCGCGAATATGTCGGTAAACGTCGCTAATGTCACTAATATTAGCGACGTTTACCGACGTATGAAGTAAGGCGTCGTTAATATCGATAATATTAGCGACGTTTACCGACGTATCATAGTGACGTCGCTAAATTGAAAATATAGGGAATGTTTGAGTTTTCATTCCCCCCATTATTTCGATCCCTTCCCACCAAACCCCGATCCATCGGCGACCCCCTCGGCCCCCGACCCTCCGCAACCCTCGGTGACCCCCTCCGGTCCTCGGCGACCTCCTCCCCCCTCGACGACCCCTCGGCGACCCCCTCTCCCCTCGGCTCCCCCTCGACGACCTCCTCTGCGACCCTCGGCGACCCCCTCCGGCCCTCCGCTCCCCCTCGACGACACGCTAGCCTCCGTCTCCAGCACCCCTCCGTCTCCAGCTCCCCATCGGCGACCCCCTCCCCCGTCGACGATCTGCTCCTCCCCGACCAGGTAAACTCTAACCCACCTCGCTACCGGAGCACACCCCCGCTGGCCGGCACACCCCACCCCCGCCACCGGAGCACAACCCCCACCCCGACCGGCCGGCGCACCCCCTACCAGCGTACCCCCCTCTCTCTCCACCACCCCCACCCCCGCCACCGGAGCACCCCTCCCCCCCGCGACCGGTCGGCGCACCCGCTATCGACATACCGGCACACCTCACCCCCGCCACCGGAGCACCACCCCCCCGTGACCGGTGTACCCCCCGCCTCCCTGCCCCCAAGGTTTATCCGGTCGGCCCGGTTCTCTCGCTCGATTCTCTCACCGGTGGGGCTGGCTCGGCCGGGAGAGACTGTACCCTATGGCTCGACAACCAACCGGAGAGGATACTCTGAGAGATCCATCTGAGTAGGACGTATACTCTGAGAGATCACCTTTACAAGAATGATATCAGTAGTGGGATTGAGTGTTAGAGGAGATATTATCAGAGTATACGTCCTACTCAGATGGGTCTCTCACCGTTACTATTTTTTTCTGACAGCATGGTGGATGTGCTCCGTCAACAGATTCTTGCACTGAGCCAAAACTTTGCTCCGAAGCTCAAGTGGACATCCTTCGTGTAGAGCTCGAGTGAAAGGTTCTTGACAGCATGATGGTCTCATTTGTTAAAGTATTCGTGCTCGTCCCACAACCAATCAATTTTTTTTCATTTCTAATCTCTTGAATATGAAACTCTGCTTCACATTTGGCTCTACCTTTTGGTATATAAAAACCAAATGTGAAACAGAGTTTCATATTCAAGATATTAGAAATGAAAAAATTTCGATTGGTTGTGGGACGAGCAAGAATCCTTTGACAAAGGAGACCACAATGCTGTCAGGAACCTCTCGCTCGAGCCCTACTCAAGGATGTCCACTCGAGCTCCGGGGCAAAGGATTGACTCAGAGCAAATTTCTGGACAGAGATAACGAAGAAGATGGCTGCCAAAGCTTATGTAAGTTTTCTAATTCTTTATACGTATTATATTTTTGTCATTTTGTATTACTGTAATTAAAATCTATCGTTGCATCGTATCAATAGGTGATTTTGTACATTAGTTACAAGTATTACTTAGTTAAAGTTCAAGTGCTACTTAGTTGTGTCTCTCTCTCTCTCTCTATCTCGCTATCAACGCTATAGTGTTGTTCCCCTCGCAATACGGAATAGTACGTTACCGATACTCTGAGTATCAGACCATTCCTATGTGTATCGGTATCGCAATCACAATTCCGATACTCGAGTATCGCATTGATACTCAAGTATCACACTACAAATCCAAGCACTATCAACCATAACTGCCACTTGACAATAGATATTTACTAGTACGTACGTTTTAATTTAATATACGAGTTCTATTAGTATAATGACATGACAGTAAATAAAAGCACTAGTAAATAAATTTGGGAAAGATACTGCTAGATTATAAGCGTGAAACCACAAGTCCTCCAAAACTTATATCTACCATCCCCACACGTAATAGTGCTACAATTTCACATAAAATACTAGCTTTGATAATGCCGTTCTAAAAAGGAGATACAAGTGTTGTAGCCATCAAAATCCCAAATTGGCTATCTAGATTAGAGTAATAAATCTGATTAGTTATGCTAGGTTGTTCAACCGCAGTCATAAACAGTACGAGGATGAGATCGGTGCAGTAGCAGCACCAGATGTGTCTGTCCACGATGAGCTGCTACGACGGATCCAGGAGCAGCAACAGATGTCCATGGGCGAGAGGTTGAGATTGGTGCAGGATTCGTTAGCTGATAGCAGTACGAGGATGTTATCTACTATGGATATCTACCACCAACGACTAGCAACGTTGGAGCAATATTGTCCTCCGGGTGCGCCTTCATCGTCGTCGACTCCGCCGGCGTCACTACCTCCGACTCCACCGACATCACTACCTTCTTCATCGGTGACGATTTTACGGGAGGAGTACGAGATATTTCTATCCTTGAGGCGCGGCGGTGCCCCTCCTCCTCCAGATCCGCAGTAGTCCGATTTAGGACTGTTTGTTTGTTTGTGTTTGTTTGATTCTTTGTTTGTGTAGACTTGGATGTTTGTGTGTAGACTTGGATATTTGGATATTTGTTGGTTGTGGCATGTAGACTTTGGTTATTTGGTTGTAGACTTGGTTATTTGGTGTGTAGACTTGGTTATTTGTTGTGCTATAGAATTGGATATTTGTTTACTTGGTTAGTTGGTTTATAGACTTGGATATTTGTTTGTGTTGATTTACATATTGTGTTATGCTATTGTGATTTACCGGTGTTGAGTGTTCCACCGAAGAGGTCGGCGAACCTAGGCATTCAAAGAAATTATGTATTTATTGTTATTTAAACTGCAGGAAAAAAATGTGATTCTGTGAAAAAATTTAGATTCTGTGATTTATTTTTTATTTTTTCTGCCAAATTTAGCGACTTTACCGACGTTTACCGACGCTTACCGACGCAATATGACGTCGGTAAACGTCGCTACATTTATTTTTTCTGCCAAATTTGGCGACGCAGAGTCGGTAAACGTCGCTTAAACAAGGGACGTTTACCGATATTACAAACGTCGCTACATTATCGACGTTACGACGGTAAATGTCGCTATACTTGGCAGTATTACCGACGTTTATAAGCATCGATAAACGTCGGTAAGTCCGACGATTAGCGACGTCTTATCAATCAACGACTAGGATTTCCGCGACAAGAATAAAACGTCGCTAAATACGTCGAAATTTGTATTTAGCGACGTTTTATACCATTTTAGCGACGTTTTGTGTCGTCGCTAATTTGACATATTCTAGTAGTGGTTGCCTATAAAATAAATTTTTCTTAGGCTGTGTTTAATTGAGCTTCTTTTCCATGGAAAATATTTTTATCACAAATTTTTCACCAATTGTAGTATTTGATAGCGTATATTTTCCATGAAATTATTTTCAAAAAAATATATCATTTTCCATATTTTTTTTTCTCAAAATGATGGAAAATAAAACTGGCCCAACCCACAGAAAAATATCAATTTCCATAGAAAATAATTATTTTTATGGAAAATAACTATTTTCCATGGAAAATAACGACAATCAAACACCCAAATTAATTGTGTGCAATTTTTTCCATGAAATTTTTTCCTAGTAAAATAATTCCGTGAAATTAATTTATTTTTCACTTTGTAATTAATTAATTTTGGAAAAAAAATTCACATAATTAATTTGGTTGTTTGATTGTCGTTATTTTTCATGAAAAATAGTTATTTTCCATGAAAATTGATATTTTTCCTATGGGTTGGACCATTTTTATAATCCACCATTTTGAAAGAATATGGAAAATTATAGATTTTTGAAAAATAATTCTATGGAAAATATACGCTATCAAACACTACATAAATGATAATGTAGTTATTTTTTTGTTGTAACAAATATAACAACAGTTTTATTTACATGAACATCCACTCAGGGGCGCCCCTGGGGTAAGCTGGACAAGCCTTGGGGTTTGGGCAACCCTCCTATCCTAGGTTAACCCTCCAGGCTTAGCATGATCCCAACAAAGGTCAAGGTCACGGATAACCACCAGGATTAGCTGATAAGAAAGATCAAGGGACAACCAAAATTAGCTCCAGAATAGGACAATTTAATCCTTCGGGCCTGCCCTACATCCACCCAAACGGCTCCTTAGAATATATATATATATATTTTTACTGAAACTAACAGCTCCGTAGAATTTAATACAGCTAATTAGCCAAACCTAAAGTCCGGCCCAGAACAAATAAGACCCAGTCCAAAACAAAACCACCTGCTAGAAAACCCGGCCCATTTAAGTCCTTCATGCGAGTCCTTGCCTTCGCTTCCCCAAAATCAGACGGCGAGTGAATGATTAGTCCGCTCCGTTTCCGACTACCGGTAGCTATTCCCCGAACCAAGCCCGTCACCGCCGTCGATTCCTTCCTCCATCTCCTCCCCGGCCGTCGATCCGTCTCGAGCGCGAGATCCGAGATGGACGCCGAGTCGTACAAGTTCGGTCCGTACAAAATCGACAGCAGCGAGGTCTTCCGCTCCACTCCTCTCTCCTACGCGCTGGTCAACCTCCGCCCCCTAGTCCCTGGTAATTCCTTCTTCTTCTTTTTCCATCTCGGTCCCTGCTCTTTCGCAAAATGATATATTAGTTAGTTTAGGGGGTGTCTCTCTCGCAAAATGGTACTAATTAGAGGTTCGGGGTCCTATTTTACTTGAAGAGTATTTATTGGCTAATTATAAGGGCACATCAAAATCTTATCAGGCTATCCAGGATTTGGGCTAGTCCATGTTTGTGGAAAAATTACTAGGGCTATCCTAATTATCTACTTAAGGGGCTGCCCAAACTCCACACCCCCAACCCCAAATTTCACTCTTATTTGGAAAATTCACTCTCTTCCAAAACCCTATTTTATTTTCTCTTCTACTTCTTATTCTTCTCTACCATTTTCCACTCCCCAAGCTACATATTCTACTTCTTCATCTTCTTCTCCACCATTTTTCCACTCTAAACCCTAGTTTTCTTCTCCACAATTTTCATTATCATCATTTTGATTTCTCACAAATAATGCATGAAAATAAACCCTAACATGTTTATTTCATTCTTTCTCACAAAAAAATGTATGAAAGTAAACCCTAAAATGTATATTTCACTATATTATCAAGATGAAAATAAATCTAACATATGTTTTTTCATTCGGCCATTTCGATTAAAATGTACTTGTTATACAGGAAGTCCCTTTCAGGACTGCCACAATTCCTGTCAGTCCTCAATACTTCTAGGACTGCCAGTACTTCTAGGACTACCAGAAATTGTGGCAGTCCTGCCAGAAATTGTGGCAGTCATGCTTGTAGAGCAAGGCCCTTTCAGGACTGCCACAATTTCTAACAGTCCTCAATACTTCTAGGACTGCCAGAAATTGTGGCAGTCCTGTTGTACAGCAAGTCCTGGCAGTCCTCAATACTTCTAGGACTGCCAGAAATTGTGGCAGTCCTGATATAAAATTGCTCAGCCAATCGATTTTCTTTAGAATTATGATTTCATCCATAATTTCTTCTATTAATGAAGAAAAATAGATTAATTGATTTGATAATCCAATTTTTTCTACAACTAGGGTTTCATCCATAAACTAGGGTTTGGAGAAAAGAATATGAGAAAAAATATGAGAAAAAATATGAAAAATTAGAAAAGAGCAAAAAAAATGTTCTTGCTGTTCTTCTTGTTTTTGTTCTTTCTTCCTTGTGAAGAAGGAGAAGGGAGCAAAAAAAAAATAAAAAGAGTCGTCTTTTATACTTAAGAATGGGATAGTCCTGAGTAAATTTTTTCAGTGGCAAACTTGTAAATAAATGAAAGTTAAGAATAGGACAGCCCTGATCAACTTTTGATGTGCCCTTATAAATAGCCTATTTATTAGGGGGTAGCCTAATATTGGGGGTAGCCAGTATTATGAAACTTTTACTCAGGAGTCAGGACAACACATTATTTACTAGGGCTGTCCATCCCCCAAACCCAAACATTCTAAAATTCCTCCAACAACGAAGTCTGACGTGATCCTCACAGTCATCCCCTTGACTGCACATGCGAGCCAACGACTCTGGAGCATCCATGCGCCACCAGAGTCGTAGACCTAGCAGCCGGACCGTACCCCTCGGAGACCTCCTTCACTGCCAGTTATCTTTAGGATTGTCAAATTTTTGACAATCCTACCTATTGGAAGTACTGTCAAAATTTTTGATAGTCCTAAAAATAACTTCTTGTCAAAAATTTTGACAGTCATATCTATTGGAAGGACGGTTCATTTTGGACTATTATATATTCTGACAATTCAACATACATAATGGACTGTCAATTTTTTTGACAATCCTAAATTAACACCATGTTTTCTTTAGGACTGTCAAAATTTTTAACAGTCTAATATATTGATAGGACTGTCAAAAATTCTGACAGTCCTAAAGAAAATAGTGAACAACACTTAGTAATTTTGAGTGGCAAACTTGTAAATATATAAAAGTTGGCCAGCCCCGATTAACTTTTCTTGTGCTTTTATAAAATGTGGGGGTATGTTGAATAATATAAATATTTAACCAGTTAAGTATAAGCATTATTGGGCTTTAGTCCCACATCATGAGAGATTAGTCCTCTCATATATATATATATATATATATATATATATGTATTTACTCATATCAATGGAATCATCTCATTAATTCTATTATTCTATTCTACATGGTATCAGAGCCTATCCCTCAACCCTAACCATAGAACCCTCTGTTCTCCCCCTTCCCCGCCTCAACGCCAGACCTAGCACCCCGCTTCCTCGACCCCCCCCCCCCCCCCCCCGCACCGACTCCGAACCTAGACCCCTGCCTCCTCGACTCCGGGCCTACCCCGCACCGACTCCAGACCTAGCCCCCCGCCTCCTCGACTCCAACCCCCCTATCGACTCCAGCCCCGGACCCCCTTGTTGCCACCCAACCCTCCAACGCCTCCACCGTCCCAATCCTCTCTAGCGCCCCCCTCGCCAACACCTCCATTGCCGCCCACCCCTCAGGGTGTCATTCAGGCTGAACCGGACCGGCCGCGCCCACGAAAATCCGGTCCGACAGGGCTTGGTCCGGGCCCAGCCCGGACCGGTTCATGTTTACGTTCAGAAGACCCAGCCCGGCCCAGTGACCCGGTCTAGGTAGGGCCGGGCCGGTCCGGGTCGTGGACGGGCTTGGGCGGGCCGGGTTCGGGCCGGTCCAGCAGGCCGGTCCGGTTTAAGTTGGTTTTTTTCATTTTTTTTATTTTCACATTTTCTTTAAACTTTTATATTCTTTTAATTTTAATCTTTTTAACTTTATTTTTTAATTAATTTTTTTATTTTTTCCTTCTCTTTTATCCGGGCTTGGGACCGGCAAGACGAGCTTTGCTTGTCATAGGCAGAGTTAAAAAATTTTGTTTTTAAGTTTTTGTGTTTTTTTAAAGTTTTTAAATTTTTTTTAAAGTTGTACTTTTAAAGTTATATGTTAAGTTTTAAAGTAAAGTTAAAATTTTAAGTTTTAAAGTTTTTATTTTTAAGTTTAAAGTTTTAAAGTTTTTTTTTAAAGTTTAAAGTATTTTTTGAAAGTTTTTTAAGTTTAAATTTAAGATTTTAGTTTAAAGTTTAAAGTACTTTTCAAGTATTTTTAAGATATAAGTTTAAAGTTTTAAAGTTTTTGAAGTTTTTAATAAAGTTTTATTAATTTTTTAAAGTTTTAAAGTTTTTAAAGCTTTTTTTTGAAGTTTGAAAGTTTGAATATTTCTTTTTGAGGGTCATACCTTAGACTTGAGTCCTTCTTCCTGCTCCTCCTCGGTTGCAGAAGTTTCACCCAATCCTAGCGATCCGAGGTCCAGCTCATTGATGTCATAACCTTCATCCCTCTTGTTTTGGGTTTTTTTTTTCTGCTAAAATCCAATCTTGAACACAAACACAAACTTCCAATATATCCGGCTTCAACAGGCTCCTCTTTAGGCTCAACATCCTTGATCCTGCACTAACACAAGACTCCGATGCTACCGTGGACACCGGCACCATTAGTAGATCACGTGCAATTATAGAAAGTATAGGAAATCTTTTGTCGTATTTTTTCCACCATTCTAAAATGGTGAAGTGATTTGAAGATTCCTCTTCTTCTTCATAAGAACTTAAATACAAAGACAACTCTTGAGTGGGTTGGGAAGATTGTCTTTGTTTCTTCCTTCTTAATAAACGAAGGGCGTGATCCTCTACGCCAGAGCTACTACTTGTACCAACTTGAGTGGGTCGGGTCGGCACAACATTATCTTCATAAAGTAGTATTAATCTTTCTAAAACTACCTTTACTTCTAATTTCAAATCCATAAGATTAAGTTCCATGTTATCTGCATAGCCATCTAACAAAACTTCTACACCATCTAATTTGATGGTAGGATCAAAAATGGCAGACAAACAGTATAAAAGAGGTACATCGTCCCAATATTTAGTAAATTTAGCTTCCATTCTCTTGACAACATAGTCAAAATTTGGAACATTTCTATATTTAGAAAACAAACAAGACATGTTAAAAAGTTCTCGTAAAGCTAAACAAGAAGTAGGATAATATACACCAGAAAAAGTGCATGTAGCCTTGTAAATTTTTTTCAAAAATTCACATATAGAAGTAGCAACTATCCAATCATCTTCAGTTACTGGATATTCAAAATTATGATCCATGTTACAAAAATATGTAATAGCATCCTTAAACGGAAGTGCGGATTTCAACAATAAATATGTCGAATTCCATCTATGTGAAACATCCTTAACAAATCTTCTAAAACGAATACTAAAATGTGTACATGTGTTCTTAAAAGCTTGTTGCCTACTTGGAGACGTGTTCAAGCTGTGTAAACAATTTCTGAGTGTTTCTAAATGTGTACTAAAAAATTCAAGACGTTCTTTTACAACTAAGTTAATAATATGACAAGCACACCTAATATGCAATAATCTACCTTCCAAAATAGGTTGAAATAGTAAAGACAATGAATTTATAGCAGCAGTATTATTACTAGCATTATCAAAAGATACATATTGAATATTGTTGTGAATATCAAAGTCACGCAAGTGTTTTGAAATACAAGTGGCAATTGCGGAGCCCGTGTGTGAATATTCTAAAAATTTTAAACAGACGATGCGCTTTTGCAACATCCACAATGAATCTATATAGTATGCCGTGATACAAATATAAGCATATTTTTGTTTACTTGTCCACACATCAGAAGTAATAGCTAGTTTATTAGCATGCAAAAACGTTTCTTTTAAAGCAAGTCTCATTTCTTTAAAGAGTCTAATAGCCTCTTTTCTAGCAGCGCCTCTAGCAACTTTATTAAAACATAGATTTAAAGCAATTGTGGCATAATCATATAAAGATTCACTTTCACCCGAAGTAAATGGAAGTTCATCAACGATAATATATTTAGTAAATTCAGTTTTATGATGGGCAGCTGAATAGGAAAATGTACCCACCGAAGAAGCCGCAGTGCCTCCAAAACTTATATGAGTTTGGGTCGCCGGAATTGAGCTTGGACCGTAGCAAGTATCATAGTATTTTGAGAGTGTGCCCGTGCCACCTCCCCTCTTCCATTTGTATATACGGGAACATTTCTTGCATTGGGCCCCGTACGACACTGCTTCACCTTTTTGATCTAAAACAAGTGAGCAATCAGGTTTAGTTTCATTAAGAAGAATAAAAAATTCCCAAACTTTTGCTTTCTGCTTTCTCTTTACAACATTTGGTACATTGCTACCAACTTCAGGAGGGGAACCAGCTAAATTGTCAGGAATAAGATTTTTCTCAAAAAAAGAATTGTAAATTTCAAAAGCATCATTAGCTTGGCTTGAACCTTGTTCGGCCATTTTAAAAAGACAAATCAAAATATATAAAAGATTATAAAGATGGAGGAGGATACCGAAAAAATAATAATAAGAAATTATTTTTTTGCAAAAAACTAGAGAGAGGAAGAAAAACTATTTTGTAAATGTAAATAAAAAAAAGAATTAGAAAGAGGAAGTCGTAGATCGCCGAAATTGCTTGATCGGGAAGTCGTAGATCGCCGGAACTTAGAGCACAACTTTCTTGAATTCTTCTTGTGATTTGGATTTTTTTTGTGAGAAGGATGGAATTGTTTGTGTTTGAAATAAAAGTTTCATGGCCAATTTATAGAATTTTTTGGAAGCCAAATGACCCCCCATACCCTCAAAATAGAGTTGTTGTAAAGGGTTTTTGGTCATTTTGGTCAAAAAGACCAAAATATCTCTATAACGGTCATAAAACGGTCAAAAAATGGGGGTATTTTGGTAAAAGGGGAACTATGATTCAAAAAAAATTGGAAAATCCGGTTCAGCCGGACCTGGCTCGGGCCTGGGCGGGCCTGACCGGGCCGGGCTGAACCGGGCCTAAAGTTGAATGCAAAAAAAAAAAAAAACCGGTCCGGGCCGGGCCGGGCTTGGGCTCGGGCCGGTGAACCCAGCCCGGACCGGATGCACTAGTGGGCGGGTTCGGGCCGGGCTAGGAGCGGGCTGAACCGGGCCGGGCTCGGGCGGGTTCGGGCCAACCCGGCCCATGTAACACCCTGACCCACCCCCTCCAATGCCTCCACCCATCCCCTATAACCGTTGCTCCTGCACCCCTTTCCTCTGCTACCTGGCCCCAACCCTCCATTATGCAAACCATAATGGTAAACCCTAACCTTAGTCGCACCATGCAAATCCTAACCGTCAGCCTCCAGCTCCTAAAACCCTAACCTTAAAGGTTCTAAAAAAATGTCGAAATTGAGATCTTCAAAGGACAAACTATGATAGTTCATCGCATGAACCTCTATTTCCCGACAACGATATTTGGAGTTACCAGAGAGCAAACTTAATTGTTTGTGTGAATCTCTGTTTCTAACCTGGTATCCACATAAGGATCTAACAGAGAGCAACCTAGGTTTGCATGAATCTTTGTCCTATCTTTTGTGATTCATATTCGATCTCTGCCAATATTGTACGAGCAAATTCTAGCAACGTTGATCGCACATTGGCAATGTTGATGTAAATATCGGGTCGGAACGATAATTGATAGTCGAATCGAGAACTTGAAGGATGTCGAATACTGCGGTGAATAGCAGTGCTGGTAGAACCAGTGTCGGGAACACAGAAACGGGGACACTGATCACTGATACAACATTCTTCGGTTCAACTTGTCAATTGGAGGCTGGATGGTCCGGACAACTACTCCACATGGCATAAGAAGGTCGAGAAGATGCTACAGGGAATGCGTTGTCCAAGTATTTCACTGACGACCCTCTAAAGAAGAATGATCCCACATATAAGCAGTGGGAGACCGATAATGTTTACACAGTTAATGAATTCAATGGAACCATCCGTCAAGGATATGGTTCAAAACATGGATACGGTGAAGAAGTTATGGAAGGTCCTAGCAGCTGCGTTTGATGGCAAACGCGGTTTGTCTAAAATCTATGACTCGGTTGTTTGTGTCTGTCGAGCTGATCAAGGAGACAGGTCATACCAGAATTACTTTCGAGCCTTTAGGGCTATGTCTGATGAAGTTGATCATGTGTTACTGTTGATAATGGATCTTAATGAGGCAAGAAATCAACGTCAGCAGCTCTATGTAATGGCGTAGCTTGCATCACTTCGTCCTGATGCAGATTTCGTACAGTCTCAGATTATTACTGGGGCTGAGATTCCATCTCTGATAGAAGTCTACTTTCGTATCCTACAGACAGTGAAAGTAGTAGAAACTGATACGAGTGATGCACCTAGTGATCGATCTGCTTTGGGTGATGTTCGTGGTAGATTCCTTAGGGCGCTTGGTAGTAGACGTGATGTAGACGAGACAATGACGAACATAATGGAGGACTACCACGGACATGCTTCAACTATGATCAACCTGGCCATTTTCAATGACAGTGTCCCAAAGCTTCTGCTGCCAATGTTGCATCGATTGCTCATAATGATGAAGGGCGATCCGTGTAGATGACTACAGAAACATATGCAGAATTCGCTGAAGTTCAAGCTCAGTGTCGTGGTGAAGCCTTTATATCTTGATCTATAGCGAGATACTCAGTGACGTGTGTGGTAAAGTCAAAACAGTAGGTGATCGACTCTGGCGCATCTGATCGCATGACAAGTAATGCCGATATGTTGCATGATCATAAATTTGTAGGTCGTGCGACATATATTACTGTTGCGAATCATAGTACTCTGAAAGTTAGTGGATGAGAGAGTGTTCGTCTTTCTCCCACCCTTCTACTCACTTCAGTTTTACTTATACCTGGCAATCCATTCAGTTTATTATCCATTAGTCGAATAACTCGAGACTTACACTGCTCGGTAACATTCTTTCCTGATGGTTCTATTTTTCAGGACCTGAAGATGGAGAAGACTATTGATAGGGGGCATATGGCTGGAGGCATATACCTAGTTGAGTTGAATTTGTCTATTTTCTGTGCCAATGTGTGTCGCGGTCCTTTTGAGTTGCATTGTCGGCTTGGTCATCCACTTATTCAAGCTCTCCAGAAATTATGTCTATCGCTAGATTTTTAAGTTTCTCTTATTTGTGGTTCGTGTAGTCTAGCTGAACATCATTGTGCATCTTATCCTGTGAGTTTGGATAAATCTATTTCCGCTCCATTTGAATTAGTCCGTTCTGATATATGGGGTCATGTCCTGTTGAATCAGTGATAAGGTTCAAATATTTTGTCTTTTGTTGATGATTACTCACAAGTAACCTATGTCTACCTAAATGAAGAACCGTTCCGAATTATTTGATATCTGTTGTACTTTCTTTACTGAAATAAAAATTCAATTTGGGGTTTCCATTAAGTGTCTTTGGAGCGACAATGATCATATGTCTAGGGCGTTCTCTTCCGATCTTGCTAAACATGGGATTATGCACCAAACTTTCTGTCCCTATACACAACAAAATTGTGTGGCAGAACGTAAGAATTGTCATCTGTTGGAAACAACTCGAGCACTTATGGTTCACGCTAGTACACTCAGAAAATTTTGGTCGGATGCTGTACTGACGGCTTATCTCATTAATCGTATGTCGTCTTGTGTCTTCAATAGAGCCACCCCTGTTACTCGATTATATCCCAATCGAATGTCATTTCCTCTACCCCTCAAATTTTTTGGATGCTTGTGTTATGTTCGGGATACTCGACCTATCCTTTCTAAATTAGACTCGAAGGGCGAAGGTACTCGTGTATTTTTCTTGGGTATTCTAAGGATCAGAAATGGTATTGTTGCTTTTTCCTAACTTTGATGAGGACATTATATCGCAGGATGTTTACCTTTGTCGAGACCAAGTTTCTTCCACCAAGTAACGATTATGCTCCAAACGTTTACCCAGATGAGAACTTTCTATTTTATCTAGTTCAAGTACAACAACCTCCCGTAAGGATGCCCTCCTCTACCAAGCCAGTCTTACCATCTAATGGTCTACAAATACCAGCCCCATCAGAACATACATCATTAATGGTGCCCACAATCGTAGAGCCAACGTCATCATCAAAGTCCTACTCCAGCTCTACCGATTCACCACCGTCTGATATACCGGCTCGCTCCCGTCATGCATGTCGCGACCATCCTTTGTATGTTAACTACAATAGGCTCGCGAGTCACACTCAGTCCTTGGTGACTACTATTGGTAGGATTCAGATCCCCAGTTTTGCAGAGGAGGGACTCAAACATCCTGATTGGTGCGCCGCTATGGAAGAGGAGATACGAGCGGCCCATGGTTTAAAGTATCGGCCGATACTGATCCGATACTGCCGATACCGATATAGTTTGGCATGTCCCGATCCGATACCTGATACTAACCGATACCAACATTGGGGCTCTCTTTTCCAGTCAATTCGGCAAAGAAAAATAAACGAAAAAGAAAAATCAACAAGGATTTAAAACATAATAAGGTTGTAAAAGCATGTAAAAGAAGAAAATTTATATATTGTATTGTAAACCAATCGGTAAGGGTGACTACTATTTCATTTAATTTCAAAACTACTAAGAAATAACACCGAAAATACTTAAAATTATGCCTAAATGTATAAAATATATGTTTTTAAATCTAAATAATTTATTAATAATTATTTGTTTTCCGATACCAAAATATCCAATACTTCGATCCGAAACCGCCTATACTATCGGTATCGCCGATACCAATACTCATAGGAATCGTTCGATACCAATACTGTGAACCGTGACGAGCGCTTTTGGGAGAACCATACATAGGACTTGGTAGATTTGCCTACTGGTAAGAAGACGGTTGCTTGCAAATAGGTGTTCACAATCATGGTGAAATCAGATGACACTTTTGATCATATAAAAGCTTGTCTTGTGGCAACATGTTATTCTCAGACTTATAGTGAGGATTATTTTGAGACATTCTTTCCAGTTGCCAAAATGACCTCTACGCATGCTCCTGTCCTTAGTCGTTCGCTATGACTGAACATTACTTCACTTGGACGTGAAGAATGCATTTCTCCATAGAGACATTGAAAAAGAAGTGTATCTGGTACAACCTCTTGGGTTTGTTGCAAGGAAGGGTAAAGTATGTCATTTTCGAAAGGTCCTCTATGGTCTCAAATAATCACCTCGTGCTTGGTTTGATCGATTTACACATGTTGTTGTCCAGTTTGACACGTGTCAATCGACAAAGGATCATTCGGTATTTTACCGACAGACATCGGCTGGACGGATATTACTTGGTGTCTATATTGATGAGACTATGATTATGGGAGACGATAGTCAGGAAATTGCCGAGCTGAAAGTATCTGGACGAGAAGTTTCAGACTAAAGACATGGGAGCATTGAAGTACTTCTTGGACATCGAAGTCACACGATGCAAGTAAGACATTGTACTATCTCAGAGGAAGTATGTTCTTGACATACTAACTAAAGCAGGGATGATGCAAGTAAAAAGAGCAACCTTACCCATGGATCCAGGGGTGTAGTTATTTTCAGATGAAATGATACTGGTGACTGAACATGAATAGTATCGTCGACTGGTTGTGAAACTCGATTACTTGGCGGTTATGATACGTTCGAATATTTCTTCTAGTGTCAGTGTAATGAGTAGATTTATGGCCTCTCTACAAGTTCCGCATTGGCAGGCGGTTCTCAGGATCTTGAGCTACCTAGCTTAGAACTCGAAGAAATGAATATCTGTAAAAAAATCAGAGACATACTCGTGTTGAATGTTTCATAGATACTGACTGGGGAGCAAGTCTTACAGATCGACGGTCTACATCAGGCTATTTAATATTTATTGGAGGGAACTTGGTGTCATGGAGAAGCAAGAAACAATGTGTGGTCTCTTGATTGAGTTCAGTATCTGAATACCGAGCCATTGCTCATGGCACAACGGAGGTGATATTTGCGACATCTCCTAAAGGAGCTGGGAGAAGAAGAAGAAGCAAGATCAGAAGTTGCAGACATGTGGTGTGATAATCAGTCAGCCATCTACATTGCTACCAATTCTGTATTTCATGAACGGACGAAACATATTGATAGACATCTACTTCGTCCGCGATGAATACCAGAAGGGGTTGATCACATTTAATCATGTGAAAACTGGAGATCAGATAGCAAATATTTTCACAAAGTCCCTTTTAGGTCCATGTGTTTATTTTCTATGTAACAAGTTGAACATGATTGATATGTATGCTCCAGCTTGAGGGAGGGAGGGTGTTAAGTATAAGTATTATTGGGTGTTAGTCCCACATCGGGTAGAGACGGTAATGAGAGGCTAGTCCTCTCCTATATATTCACTCATATCAATATAATCATCTCATTAATCCCATTATTCTATTCTACATAACCCTCATTGCTCACCAACAATCTTAGAATTTTGGTGTTGTAACAGAGATTTTAACACATACACTATTAAACTAAAGCTTGCCAATACATGGGTAAAAATATATGCTCACTTGAGTTAGATGGATTGCTTCTTGCATAATATGTGGTATGATGTATCAACACGATTTTGAGTTGGATACTGTGGTATCTCTTGTGATGTTTATCTACTATTCTGCAATATGCATGTTCTCACTATCTAATATAGGATTTATTGCCAAAGTTCTGTATTCTCACAACGATCCAAGGATTAACATCGATGACTATCATGTTGGACCTTTAGCTAGCATCTTCATGTCAATGTAGGGAGCTAAAATCATGTGACAGGTCTTTATAGTTTATATACCCTTGTTTCGTGTTTATTTTCTCAGATAAGAGACTTTTGGCTGCATCGGCAATATGCATTCTAGGCATTTTCGAAGGCATGTCAGAGTGGTGATAGCATTGATAGGAAATGAGAACCCAAGTTGACAGGCCTGCCTTTTGTCGGAAACAAGTAGAAACATTGGTGTCACACTTTCTAAAACAACATAAATAGGCATTATCTGCAGTTGGATGGTGGTTTGTCTTGTCCCGATAGGTGCAGACAACTCATAGTACTTATGGTTTTTCAGCTTTCCATTTTGATCCTTTTGTATGATTTTTTTTTTCATGAACTAATTCTGGGTTGCAAGGACAGTAACTTCTAATGAAACCTTAGGTAACTGATAAGTTTTTATTTAAATTACTTAAGACAGATCTCATCAAAAGCTCTTTCTGTTTAAACATTAAAATTCTCCATGTCTCGTCGTTTTGCTCTCATGCTTTCTCTGTGTGTGTATTTCTGTTTAGATTTGTCAATTAGATCTTCAGCTATCATCTTATTAGATCTTGTACCATCACCTATTGCTCTGGCTTTTGGTTAAATTCTTACTGCACTTGCTTAATTATGTTTTATTAATTTTTGCAGGTCATATCCTTTTGCAAAGGAGCTTGTGTCATCTTGCAATTTATATTATAGAAGATATATGAATAGATGTTTCATCAACCTGTATCTTTAGTTTAGGAAGAGATCTACTTTGGTGGCCGTCTTTTCTTTTTCTATATAGCTGCAAATGCAGAAATATCCAACAATAGGTACCTGCTCCTTACATGAGAGTCATAAATGTTATGTTTATGGGATCCAAGATTTTGTACAGGCACGCACAACAAGCTTGCCATTATTAAATGAATAGTAGCCACATTGATGCACATTAGTATTAGTATGCAAGGATGTAGTTAATGCCATTTCATGCTTATCAAGGGTACTAATGTTGCCAGAGATTGTAACTTCATACTTGCATTGCTTGCCCATGTAATATTGGAACATATACCATGCTATCCATGTCAGCATCCAATTATTGGAACTAATCTCTACTTTGCTTTAATATCTGTTGAGTATTGAAAATGTTAACCATGTTTAAGTCTGGCTGAGTACCTAAAATTCATCTGACTTCCCTATGAATATATGAATAATTCAAACATTTTGCATGTGAACAGTCACTCTAACTTGGAGTAGAAGGATAAAGTTAGTCTATACTTTATGCTTCTACATTATTGCTATGTATTACGACGATAGTATGTTTAACATGGCATTTAGGAATGTCAGTGAAAACCTTTCACTTTTTAGCTTAATGTGTCATAGAGTGAATGCAATTCCATATAGTACATCATCTTACTTCTTCGTCTATACTCTTTATTGTCTAATGGAAGTTAGAGGTTGCTACTTAGTTGCATAAGCTCAAATTGGATAGATAAAAGGTAGATCTACGTGCTTGCCAAATGGCAGTACAGATTTTATGGCATGATCCTCTCATACTCATAGCTAACTTAGTTAGGAATTTGTTACCAACATGACGTGTTGACATCAGGTCAAAAGTCGACCATAATAACATTTCAATTCTTCAATGGAGCTTTCTTTTGCTCAGATGGGTGAAGACGCGGGGACACCAATGATGCTTTAATATGGCCTCTTTTTTCTATTTTAAATTTTTAATTAGCATAAAGATGTAAAGTGTGTTTATACAAATATGTTGATCATAACGGACACTATGCTACCCCTGTCAGCTGAGATCATAGGTATATATTTCAGATATCTGAATCCAAATTGTGGATAAATAAATTAAACATATTCAAGCAGAGCAGTATTGAATTTTGGATACAACCTACACCCTTCATGCACATATCTTTCCAGAAGTGCATATATGCATGCATATATTCATACATAAACATTGACAGGCTTGAATTTTCTACTAGGATGGCATGCATGAAACACACTATCTGCCATAAGTTCAACTTAACTATAGTTACATGTTCTGGTATGCCCAAGGCGTGAAGTCAAGCGCTTCATCGATCTCACTGCTGAAGAAACTAGTGACTTATGGCTCACAGCAAAGGACGTCGGTGCCAAGCTTGAGCGGTACCATGAAGCATCTTCACTAACCTTTGCTATACAAGTAATTTTCTACAGTTTTATTGCTTTGATCATCGTCTTACTGTTGATTAGCTCCTTGAATTTGATTCCTATATAGACTATATTCTTTCTTGTAATACTTTTCGGATGATTAATAAGACTCTTAAAAGTCTTTATTTTTCATTCTATTTTTTTAGTATTTTTATTGTATGCTGAAACTTAAGTAATTCATCTTTTGGGCAAAGTGCAAGAAACCCCCCGAAGTTTTGAAAAAGATTAAGTTTAACCACCTTGACATTACCACTTACAAACTTATTGATCCTGTCAGTTATGGGAGAAAGCTACTATATGTGATCCCAAAGACCATTTGTCCTTCCCTTAAAAATTCATTTCTTTTAATAAATATGTAATAAAGAAACATCTCTGTTTCCCTTAAACACCTGTCTCCTAACGTCCCTTCCCCTTTTCCTTATCCTCTTCTTCCTCTTCTCTTTCTCCACTCCTAAGGTGCCACGTTCCTCGTGGTTGCATGAGCTTAAACTACATATCCAAATAGTAGATCTACCTACTTGCCAACTGGCCACGTAGAGTATATAGTGTGATCCTCTTATGCTCATAGCTAGCTTGACTAGGAATTTGACAGCAGCATAGAGGGTTGATGTCAGGTCAACAATCGGTCCTAAAAATAGTCAAATCCTTTATGGAGCTCTCTTAGGTTGCATAGCTGATCCCATACTAATGGGAGAAGGCTCGAATGATGATATAGGTCTCACGCCTTCAATTTTATGAGAGGCCCTTGTTGTTGTGTTAGATTTTGAATGATTCATAGGATGGTTATTTCATGGACTCTTGACACTTTTACAACCATGTAACTTCAACAGAAGAATAACAAGAAAATCTTCATCCCAACATTTTGGGGTGGCTAGATGAGTCCTTTTCATTCACTATGCATCAAGGATGAGTCCTTTTCATTCATTATGCGTCAAGGGCCATTCCTCTCAAAGCATTAGTAAATACCATATACTTTTGTTGCACCTCAATTGAAGTTCATTTAGCTGGATTTTGCAGCTCTTTTAACTAATATTCTATTACTCCAAACCATATCAATCAATTTTCTTTCTTGTAATCCTCAATTGACACCAACTCTGACTTCTCACATATACTTTGAAGTTCTTTATTTTATTCAGTGCCACTTACTTTTTGGATATGTTCTTAACTGCCCAACTTTCTGACTCATAGAGCAGGAGTGATCTTAAAGCTGTCTTATAGACTTCCCTTCCAACTTAAAAGGGTATCCTACAATCACAAAGCAGTCCTGAAGCTCCCACATCAAAACTCCTGATTTAATTCTAATCAAAACACTTCCCCAGCCTCACCATCATGATGAATGATGATCCTAAGCTGCTAAACTCTCTCTCGTAGGTACCTCTTGTCCATCATTATGGACTTCCCCTCGTATTTTTTTTTTTCTTCCAAAGGTGCATTTCGTAACTTTGTTTTTGTCCAACTAGTTGAAATCTGTTAAGACTTTCAGAAATTCTCCACACACTTGTCCCAGTTGTGGAAGGAAGAAAAAAAAAACAATTACCTTTTGTATTCTACCTGAGTTTTATGTATGCACTATAAATAATGGGATTGGCAGTTTATCTACAGCCGCACTCCTGTCATTGCAAACCAGTGTGGTCTTCCACAAAACGGGGTTTGTGCACCAGAAATGCAGATATAAGAAAAACTAGAATTTTACCAATGCATGGCTACACATTAGACTAGCAAACTTAGGCAATTGTTGAATTTCATTGGTAGGAAATATTAAACCAAAACTGGGAAGCCTATCAGATCTGAAGGGATTGAGACTCCACCCCCTAGTTTAGGCGCCCCGAGTTGTAAATTAGAGAAGAGAAAGAACTTTACTACATAAGAGGGAAAATTCTGGAATTATAAAGGGAAAAATAGTTATTTGTATGATAACCATTGGGGGAGTAATTGTTCAACTCCCCCATGTTGAGGTACATTTCGAGTAAATGCCCTCTAGGAGATACTGTCCTGTGAATGTCATAGACTATTCCATGTTCTTCCTGAACTCGGTGCTCAACTCCTCTTGAAATCAAAGCTTAAGGTCTGAAGGCCAAACTCTGGTACGAGTGGTCCTGTAGATTGCCAATTTGTTTCACGAAAACTAGGCTATGTCTACCATAGTAAAAAGTTCGGCGTTCAGGAATTATTCGGCATCAGGTTGAAAAGTTCGGTGTCGGGTGTCGGAAAAAATACTGAAAATTCGGCAATAGTTCGAGAAATATTGGGTGTGTGTGTGTGTGTATATATATATATATATATAAAGAGAGAGAGAGAGAGAGAGAGAGAGAGAGAGAGAGAGAGAGAGAGAGAGAGAGAGAGCCCCAGATGGTTTAGAAGAAGAGCCGCGACGACGACAATTTGCTTGATTGGAGCATGGTGAATCAAGGTGCTCCGGAACGTGCGAAACGGCAGAATGTACCACTGTGGTTTGACGGCGGACGAGGCAAAGGATGTCCAAGGCTTCTGGTGGCGAAGGAGGAGATCAAGCGGGTAATCTGAGGCCATCTATACCTGCTATCAGGAAGCATGTTGGACCGAGGGGTGGTGTCCTTGGGAAGCGGAGAGAGGATGGCGGGGCTGTCAGATTGCAGACATATGGGACTAGAGGAAGGGCATATTGTCCCATCAGCCTTGTGTGGGCGTGCAGGTGGTATGTGTGAGGGGCAGAGCTGGTCAGGGGGAGGAGGGAGGTACGCCTATTAATTGAGCTTATGGCTAATAAGTAGCCTAAAAGACTTCAACTAGTAGTCACCATAACTAGCAGCGTTTTAGACTACAAAGTTAGCTATCTTGCAAAGAATTCTTCCAAAGGATAAACTTTAGTCTCACATCAGTTGGAAATGGTGAGCTAGTGGTGGAGAGCAGTTACAAATAGTATGGGGTGTTGGAATGTTAAATACTAAGCCAAGAATTGTTGAAAGCAAAAAGGCCCTGTTTTGGAAACCCATGCCTAATGGCGTGATGTATGGCACTAAACGTGAATAATTTGGTCGATTTTAATTGTATTTGCGAATTTGTTGATTTTTGGCAATTTCTTACGGCACTGGTGAATTAGTCGCGCATATGTGCAGCATCTTAACCATTCACAAATTGTTTGTGAATATTGTGACTATGATGGCTACCAAGTGTCACTCAGTCTTCTGATTATGGCTACTCAACCAATCGTTAGTACCAAATGGTTCAGTTATCAACATTTATCCTCCGTGGCTCCATTCAGGTTAGGATATTTCTAGTGCATACAAATTTGTTGCTGGGGTTTTGGGGGTCTGGGGGATTATTTTCCTTGTCGGTAGCCAGTAGGTAACAGGCATATATTGTTTTTGCCTTGGTGGTCCTGTCCATGTACAACTCTGTGCCGGATTTCTTGCCTTTCATTTATTTGTTTTTGGCAAAGCTGAAGTAGGCATGTCGCTGTCATCATCTTGTATTTCGAGGTGCTACTCAAAACCTGTGCAACAATGGTTGTTTGTAAAAAATGAGTATGGATCCTATTTCTCAACCTTTCTATGATTTTCTCTCTTTGAGAATCCTTCCTATTATTTTCTCAAAGCAGTCGGACGTTCTCCAGATCTTATTTTCTTCAACATTTAATGGAAGTCCCATTTGCATTTAAAATTAAAGCTCAACAGTTCTATTGATTCTATGTTTACCTCCAAATTGTTGAAACTAAACTTGGAAATCTATATTTGCATGGTTGACTAGGATATGAAACCAAAGTCATTTTGCTACTTGCTGGATGTTGTAAGCTCCTTACTACATCTCTTACTCTCTGTAATGTGACAGCATTCAAGATTAAATTATTTATGTTTATTCCCTATGATAAATTTCTGAAATGTTCTTGTTACTTTTGGTATTCCAGGATGGCCCACAGGCTGGACAGTCAGTTCCTCATGTGCACATACATATTCTTCCAAGGAAAAAGGCCGACTTTGAGAATAATGATGAAATTTATGATGCTGTTAGTATCACATTGATCCAGTTATTTTGGGTGTCTATGCATTTGATAAAGTTCAACATTTTTTTCCATGTTCATCTTGTAATAGATTGATGTGAAAGAAAAGGAGCTGAAGGAAAAGCTTGACCTCGACATAGAAAGGAAAGACAGGAGCTCTGACGAAATGGCTCGCGAGGCTGAGCAATACCGAGCCCTTTTTTCATAGTAATCACAACTAAACGTAATATCTTATGTACTGTTCTCTAAGCCGTCTTTACAATGTACTTAGTGTGTTTAAACATGAATCATAACCCCCAATATTTTTTTTTCCAGGTCTAGTCCAGGTTTGTACTTCGATTGGCTGTTTGTCAGGTGTGCCAGCAGTTTAGATCATATATTTATTTCGAGATTCGAAGGATTGAATATTACATCATTTATGTCGAATGATATAAACATCGGATTGAATTACAAATTTGTATTTGAACAGCGAAAACTGTTTGCTTGGTTTATGTGGAACTTCTTGTTAAACTTGAATATGATTGTATCAGCCTATCAGGATATCAGTGTAGCTGTTCTTACACTCAGCAGTTGCGTTCACAATTTATCAACTGACACTTATAATGGTGGACATGGCATAGAAAAGAAGAGAGTACACCCACCCTGAGAATTTAAATAAATCTCAGCTGCTAGTTTGCAGCAAAAGGAAAGAAAGGAACCCTGATATTTAATGATGATAAGATTGTCAGGCTGTGATGTCGAAAGTAGAATGAACATTCAGAATGCAGGATCATACAGTTACATAAAGATCCTTAATGCTTTGTTACAGAGGGGAGAGTTTTCTCCATTTTGAGATTGAATCTCATACTAAAAAAATGTTTCTGTCCCTGGGTGTAAGAAAGTACCTACTGATCATGTTGGGTATTGTTAAATGCTTCCCTATTTGTATTCACTTTAAGTCTTCCTCATAAAGTTCACCTCGAGTAAAGAAACTCAAATAGGAACTCAAAATAAGAACTTATAGTATGGTTGACACGTGACTTATTTTTCTATTTATGCCCTTTTTCTTCCTGTTTAGGTCCTTGGATGAGATGCATTTAAGCCAATGGTTTTTCATTGACGAATTTTATAAACTAATAACTCATGAGTTACTCTAGGATTTCTAACATCTAAGTTTACCTTCTTTCTCTTTACGCCCAATATTCTTTCATTCCTTAGCGTAGTTAAATAGTTTTATTATCGTATTAACTTAAATTTTGAAAAAGGGAGAACTAAGAAATAAACGAACGAAAATGATTAGGATTTTTGAATCTGCTCACCAAGTCGTTTCTCAATTTTGATACGGAAAACTATAGCTTTAGTCATGGACAATGAATTCACATATCATGTTTAAGGTTGTATATCTAATTTTTAACTCTCATAATATGATATTTTACTTTAATTTTTTTTTTTTATATATAGGTTTAATTTTTTTAAACAAAAAAATCTAGATGTGGTGGTAAATGGATAGTTTATTTTTTAGGAAAAAAAAAACTAGTCAAAGCTACTAAAAATAAGAAAAGGATAAACATAATAAAAATATGTGTACATTTAATAACAACCATCACAGCCTAATGCTAATTCCTACCTAATCTATATTGGTTTATTGTGTGGGATTCACGGAGTAGAAGCTCCTGATAACATCATAAACCATTGGCACAAAGAAAGCCTCAGTTTGTGTCATGAGAATAGTTTTATCAGCACTTGCCATTCTTTTAGGATATAGCACTAGTCATCTATATCCCTTTCTTAGATGGTTTTCCTGGTAAACTAAATTTTCATAACTACAGCTACCGGAGCATTTATGAGCTCCGCAAGTTGTGAGTCACAACTAGTGAGCAATGCAGCCAAAAATATGAATGGTAGTATTTTTTTCTCTCATAAGCATTAGGATATTCTTAATGAGATTTGGGAAATATGTAAGGTGAGAAAGTAGTTTCATATACTAATTAATTTATCCAAATACTAATGGCTATAAAAAAAGCTTCAGGAATAGAGGATCATCCAGACAAAAGAGAGAGTACAAATTGGAAGGGGGGTGGGGGAAGGCAGATCAAGAATCTATAGCTGGGGTGGCCTACCATGAATTAGAATGAACTAAGGTGGATTAACCCATATAAAAAAAAATCAAAAAATACATATATAATTAAAAAAGAACATTTTTAGGGGTGGACAAGTATGCTTGGATCCGCCCATGGTAACAATTGTCGGGGAATTGAACTTATGAGCTATACCAGCTATGAGAGAGTAATTCAGTAAGGAAACATAAATTCAAATGACCAGTTTTATTTTATGCCATATAGGTTTACCATGAAACCTATTTACATATTAAGAAGAATATTACAAATATTTAGAAAGAAAAAGAGGGAGTTGCATATACACGGCTTAGATAAAGCTTGTAATAGAGCTTCTAGGATGTTATTGTTGTGGACTTTGGTGAATAATCGAGTTCACCGTAGAGACTATCAAGGATATGTACGATGGCCTCTATCACTTATCGTACGATCGTCATAACTCCATAGTCGATGAAGTCATAACGATCGTCATAATGATCGTACAATAAGGGGGTATTCGAACCCTGGGCACTCTGACGGTGGCCCGCTGCATTACCACTAGGGTAATGCCTTTGGTTGGTGTGTGTTTGTGTATGTGTCTCTCTCTGTATATAAATACTAGTACATATGCACGTGTTTTGTTCATATTTTAAACTATTTTTAAAGAGCAATAGTCTTTTAATTTTCTACTACTTACAAAAAGTAAAATCCTTTATTTTTACTACTACTTGGGAGTAGTAAACAATAGTTTTTTTTTATTACTTGAGAATAGCAAAGTCCTTTAATTTTTTACTACTTGGGAAGATTAAACAACAACTCCTTTCTTCTTTTTTCTATACGTAATTACCTAACTACTCATGTTAAATGTAATATTTTTTTAATAGATAAGGGTATTTTGGGAACAAAAACTTTCACGGTGAAGCCTAACTTTTCTTATTATATAGTAGTACAGATATATTAACAGGTAATTATCCATGATCGCTCGCACCGGAATTCGAACACCGTCCTCATGGGTCTCATAAGTCCATGCTAATATATATATATATATATATATATATATATATATATATATATATATATATATTTGTGTGTGTGTGTGTGTGTGTGAGAGATTTAAGTTGATTGTTATTAAGTACCTAAGAATTCTAACCTAGGTTAATAATTGAGATAAATAGTTTAACACATATAGTTTAATATTTAACTTAATAATAACAACTAAATTTACATTTTTGTTAATAGCCTTTTTGGGTTGACTATGTCTGGGACCAGAGCCGTACTGCAACCTCAACGCGATCCAGACAACTATACCTTGTCCTTATTACAATTTTTTTCCATGCTTTAGTATGTGATTTTATTTTTGGACTTTCTTTACATTTGAGGTTGATCCTCCTCTCTTAAATTTCTGCATCCGTCCCTGCATGAAGTATGATGTTTACTGATGATATTTTGGTGGTAGATGACAGAAGAGAAAGATTAGTTGATAAAGTAGTGTGAACATGACTTTGGAACAAAAGAATTTTAAAATTAGTATGATAAAAATAGAACATATGAAAGGTAATAGAAATGTGTGGGTGGGTGGGTGTGGGGTGGGAAGGTAACTACAAAAATTTGTCAGTTTAGCGACGTTTCCAAATGTCGCTAAAAATATCAAAAACGTCGCTAAACAATTTTAGCGACGTTTTCTTGAGGTCGAAAAAACCATAGTCGCTAATCAAAAATCCGTCGCTAAACGTCGCTACAACGACGTAATTTAGCGACGATAAGTACGCCGCTATTTAGCGACGAATTACCGACGTAAAGATGTCGTTGGTAATGAAACGTCGCTAAACGACAAAAATTTTGAATTTTTTTTCCAGAATTGATTATCCCTGTCACAGTACAAACACAAACCCTTTCACATTACAAACACATTCATAATACAAACATAGCATACCCTTGGGTTCGCCGATTGTCACGACCCACACCCTGATTAGGGGCACGAGAAGTGGGTACGTCCAGCCTACACCGCAGTATCGGCGGTAGAACGCAGTATATAAGGTCTGTAAATACTACGACTAACAGTATAAAGGTACCTGTACAGTATATACACTCCGAGTGGAGGTGACATAGTAATACAGTCTCAATCACAGAATAAAACTAAGGTAGATAGCACAGAAGGATAATATATGATAGATGAAAAGGAATAAGTCCAGTGTCCAACACAAGCCCAGATATATACAACATCACAGGGTCTCAAAATATAACATAGAAAGCTACAGTCTGATAATATTAGCTAGATCGCAGTCCAGTCAAACCTAGCTAACCTACACTACTCTGGGAGAACGAAGTCTAGTGGCTCTACTATAAGGCCACGGTCCTGGACTACTCCATCTAGCTCGAGCCCATAATAGGTCGAGCAGTCTACCTCAGAGTCATCTGTAATATATCATAACAGTATCATTTCAGGAAAATGAGCAAGTACAAGCACTAACAACAGTTCCATGTGAATTGACAAATTCTATAAGAGACAGTATAATGAACTACAAGACAAAGATATATGAAGACTTGGGAACCGTTTGGAAGCCGAATTACAACCCTTAAACCAAACAAGGACCGGAATTGTAACCCTTCTCCCGAGCAGAACTTAGTCTCCAATCAAGGTACAATATAAAGGCATGTAGAACATGTGAGTAACTGAGTATCATAGCTTGGTGAGAAAGTACTGAATGTAGAACAGAACATGATATATGATAAGATAAGTAAATATAAAATGTGCCTTGAATTATTAGAGCGTTATGTGATCGGCAAAGGAATCATGGTAGGGTTATCCACCTTGTCCGGCAATCCGCGGTGACCTCAACGGAAAGTCATGCCGGCCAACCTGGATAACATGGACATGGAGGTATCTGCTACACCCTACGTGAGATGAGAGTGGCGCAAGCAAAATAGTAACATGGGGCTTTGATCACATAATCCTTAATAATTCTCCATCCCCGAGTAGTATAATGGACCTGGACATGACACGTCATGACACGGGATTCCCTAAGAGGATAGCTACTCCCTCTCAGGAATCGGTGTCTATACAAGTACAGGGAACAAGACAGAAAATGTACATATATACCAAAAAAATTCAGGAACAACATCTCATGTCATGATCCAACGTATACTAGTCCGTGAACTATCGTGACTGGAATCGAGTAAGACACTACAACTGAATCGAATATAGCAGATATCAAGACAATGAAAACTATCAGTGAATGTACTCGCCTGCTGTCCTGAGCTGCAGGGTATATCAATGCTCAGAGTGGTAATCAGAGACCTAAAGATGAGATATTGCATGTTAATTTAGGTTTAACAAAGTTAAGAATGATTTATAATGAATGATATGAAATCTCGGTCAAACTAGGTCTCACTGAGTCACACTAAGTCCTGTCAAGTCAATCTAGGTCAAATCAAGGTATATCAAGTCAATCTAAGTCAGACTAAGTCAACTCTAGGTCATACCAGTCATAGCAAGACAAAACAAGTCGAAGCAAGTCAAACGGGTCAAAAGTTGGCCTACAGTTGACTTTTAGTCAACTGGTCAACCCTGGTCAACTCTGGTCAACTCTAGGTCAACCCTAGGTCAAACTGGTCAAATGTTGACCAACAGTTGACTTTTGGTCAACTGATCAACTCTAGTTTGGATTTGGTCAAATCTAGACAAAGTGTTGACTCACGGTTGACTTTTGGGTAAAAAGTCAATTCTGGGTCAACCGAGCCAAAATCGGTTCAAATAGGGAAGATTTATGAAATGCCCAAAAACTAAAAAAGTTTTATGTAAAATCCACCGCTAAAAAAACTTTCATCGCGTGTCCAGAATTAGAGAAACTTATCCAAAACGGGTTCCAAATGACCCTTTTGCCCTTCCTTTTAATTTATTGGAAACACCTACAAAACTGCTCTTAAAAAGAACGTTTCAATACTCCATCTTTTTCCATACGCTGCTCACTTTCGAATCTAGGTTTTCTCCTCAAAAATCTTTAAAAACTCGTCGAAAAATTTCGGAAAGACTGGGACGAACGACAAAAGTTCTAAAACGGAGGTCCAAACATCATTTTTTTGCGATTCTAAAATTTTGGAAGGCCGTCTAACGATGAATCTGTTACTTTCAGTCTCCTCGACGATACGCTCATTTTGCGACAAACGGGACCTCGTTTCGACCTCCCAGTCAAAAGTTATGGCCCTCCAAAGTTTCAGCTAACCATAAAATGCAGGAGAATGGCATTCTCCGTCTTAATTTACACGGAGAATGACCATTCTCCGTCTTAATTAGGACGGAGAATGACATTCTCCGTCTTAATTTACACGGAGAATGGTCATTCCAGTGTTAAAACGCAGGAGAATGACCATTCTCCGTGTTAGAAACACGGAGAATGCCATTCTCCGTGTTAAATGAAACGGAGAATGTCATTCTCCGTCCTAATTAAGACGGAGAATGGCCATTCTCCGTGCTAAATTAAACGGAGAATGACCATTCTCCGTCTCATTCTCCGTCTTAATTATGACGGAGAATGCCATTCTCCGTGTAATTTATGACGGAGAATGGTCATTCCAGTGTTAAAACGCAGGAGAATGACCATTCTCCGTGTTAGAAACACGGAGAATGCCATTCTTCGTGTTAATTAGGACGGAGAATGGCATTCTCCGTCTTAAATAAAACGGAGAATGCCATTCTCCGTCCTAATTAAGACGGAGAATGGCATTCTCTGTCCTAATTAAGACGGAAATGGAGAATGTCATTCTCCGTGTTAAATAAGACGGAGAATGCCATTCTCCGTCCTAATTAAGACGGAGAATGGTCATTTCCAGTGTTAAAACGTGTAATTTAGTTTTTTCAGGAATAAAGAGTTTCGTTCTTCTTTCAAAGCGATGATAATTCTTATGGAAAAGAAGAAGAAAGATCTTCCCTCCACAATTGAAGATCTGAGTTCAAATGTCTCCACGATGAAGATGATGATGATGGTGATGATGATGACGAGCGATGATCTGAGTTCGACAGAAGAAAAACACACCGAACTACGAACGATCTTTGCGATCTCTGCTGAATATGAGAGCAATGGAATTCAGATTTCCCGTGAAGAAGAAGAAGACGAAAATTGCAATCCAGATCTGAGTTTTTTGAATTCAAATACATATAGATGACCAATTCGCGTGGAGGGGGAGTTTCGATATTATAAAAATAGCAGTTTCTAGCGGGTGGCATCTAAACGGGAATCTTGGAATATTTAACGTGAAAATACTTAATTTTGGGTATTTCATAAAACTTATCCAGCGGGTGGGCATTTCATAAAAGCTCACCCCGAAATTGGGTTTCTCAGCAATTTCCAGGTTCAAATATGACATTTGTAGGGTGTACCTAACAAGTCACCAAAGTTTCAAGTCAATCCGAATACCCGAACCCCGTATCTTGAATTTACCAATTACCCTTTATATATTTACCCTTAAACACTCTAACATTGACGCCAAGTGGCCTTCCCTTAGGAATTCCACTCCCGACTTCCTAGGGTAGTAGGGTACTAGCCTATAAAACCATTACCTACCAAGATCCCTAGGGTAAGTGGACATCCAGTCCATCTTACGGTCCGTATCGCCCGTTATCTTGAATATTTCAAGATACGCAATGGTACGGTGCGATACCATCTCCCTAATCCCACACACAACCCTGATTTCCTCCTAGGAGCCTACCCACAAACTCTATTTCACATTTTCTAAGTCCCCTCCGAGTTTCAACGCGTTCCGAATCACGGAACTCAAAGTCACCCCTTCACCAAAATCCTAACTAACATTTCACTCACTCATTCACTCATTCAAACTCTCTCTTTTCACACTCTCTTAGGACTAACCTAGGGGGTTATTTAGAGGGCTAACTAGGTATATATATAGCTAATATATAGGGTATATATATGTATATATATAGGTATACAAATAGGGGTATATATGGGGGTTACGGGAGTCAAATGGGGGCCCAAAAGGGGGAAAAACTGCTGTTGGCTGCTGCTGCTAATGTTGCTACTGCTGCTGCAGTTTCTACTACTGCTGCTGCTGTTTCTGGGGATGGCAGCAGCCCCTTGGCCCCCCTTGCTGCTGCCAATGCTCTCCTACTTCTTCCCCTCTTCTCTCCTCTAATTTCCTTCCATTCTCCTCTCTAATTCCTCTCTAAACTCCTCTCTAACTCCTCTATTTCTCTCATATATATATATATATATATATCACACATTCATATCTCTCATTCTTTCCCCTCTCTATATACAAATACACACACTCACGCATACATATCCACATACACACATACATATCTACATATATATATATATATATATATATATATATATATATATATATATATATATATATATATGTTGACACATAAACACTCTCACACACAAATATATGTATATATGGACACACACAAATATATATGTATATGGACACACACACACACACACACACACACACACACACACACACACACACTAAATAATGAAGTTAAGAGTGCCTAACCACTTAGAGGCCAAATCTAATTTATTCTAAAGTGTCCAAATTTGGGGGAAACTCAAGGACACGAACACAAACACTAACTTCTCCTAGGACACTTCAAACGGACTCAAACTCGACACAACTAAGGACACAACTATGGAAATCAATCCAACATGGTTCAAACATTTTATCATGATGAAGGGAATAAGTTAGAGAATAGGTTATACCTATCGGGAGATGGATTCCCGATTCGAAAGTCTTCCGACACGGCTCCGACACAACGAATTGTTTAGGACACACCCTTGCACTTCTTGCTCCCAAAAGCTTGGAGAAGCTTCACTTGGGGAAGAAGAAGAGTTGGATGGAAGAATATTGGAGAAAAATAAATTATGTTGAGATGATTTCTAGGGAAAACCTATTCTAACTTTTCAGAAAAGCTTGGAGAAGAAGAAGAAGAAGAAAATGGTGATATATTGAAGTGGAGAAGAAGAAATAAATGGGGAGGGGGTGGCTGGCCATAAAGGGAAGGGTTGGGGCACTTGAAATTACAAGTTTGCCCCTCCCTTAACTTCTAGGCTAAGTTAAGTCCAAATTTGGTTTTGTGGGTTTGTTAAAATTAAATAAAAATTATAATTAAGCTTAAATACTCATGGGGGACTAGTCCAAACTTCTAAACCTAAAAGTTAAGTATGGTGGGCCATGGCTAATTAACATGCTAATCACAACTCAAGTCGAAATTCCCCGGAGTTCCGAATCAAGTTGGAATGCGATAAAATTCGAACCCGACTCCTATAATAATTAAATATTAATATTCATGAAATAAAAATTCCCAAAAATATTATAAAATAGAAAATTATCATTTTATCCCTAACTTGGAAAAGTGAGGGTGACAAGTCTATCCACCTTAAAAAAATTTCGTCCTCGAAATTAGAACCAAACAATAGTAAATATCAAAATCACAAGTCATGGTTTAAAATTTAAAATGATTAAAATCTCAAAAATCAAAGCATGAATTAAATGACTAAAATTTAAATTTAAAGTTACTCTCGAATAGAAATTGGGTGCTATAAGTCTATCCACCTTAAAAGAATCATCCTCAAACATTTAAAACAAGTAAACACAAAAAATCATGCAAATCGATAATCGTATGCGTCTGTCCAATCATCATGATACTCAGAAATCTCCGTCATGCCAGTGAGTAAGGCTACGATAATCACAGAGTCCTCAACTACGGTACATACATCTAGAATTATGGCTACGATAATCACGATAATCTCCGTCATGCCAGTGAGTAAGGCTACGATAATTGCCGCATGCTTGGCAACGAAAACCTTAAATTCCCACACCCGAGAAATACGACCATAATCCGACTATATGTCCTCACTATGCCTGCTAGCATGACCCTAGAGTATTCTAAAATATCATAATTGAGACGACCTAGCCCATACGACTTATCTTAGAAGAGAATCACATCACAAGAACAAATTTTCATCCAACGATCAAAGAACAGATAGAATCGAAGTTCAAGACAGTTTATAAGAAGGCGATTGCGGGAAGGAGATTCGAATATCAGAACCTGCTATCTGCTCTGCTACTGCCTGAGTGGGCTCAACTGTCATGACAAAAGCACGCCCTTGCTGGCCTCCTCTAGCCTGCTGCACTCTGTCCTGGTCTCTTCGGATTCCACTAGCGTGGCAATCTCTCAGCTAGTGGTCAGGCGCCCCACAGTATAGACAGACGCCCAACCTCTTCCTACAAGCCTCTCTAGTGTGCCCCGACTTCCCGCAGAAACCGCACGGAGTAGCCGGTCTCTGGCCCTGTCCCTGGTGCTGCTGGGTACGCGCTGGTACCTGCTGAATCTGTAACAAAGGCTGCTGCTGAAACGGCCTCTGCTGATGCTGAATATGGGGGGCGCTTGGTCGGTGCCGCACTGGAACTCGCTGTGAGCCCTTGACCCGAAATCTCCAATTATTTTTATTTATTTTTATTTATTAAACATTGATGATTATTGATTATTGCATTTTTATAATTAAATAATCAGTTATCTATGTAATGCATGCTTATTAGCATTTTTGTAAAGAAGAGAATGAAACTGGGGGCTTCTTGCAAATACCCATTACTAATAAGGACCTTGGTATAATTTTGTAAATTCAAATCCACCTGTCGACCCATTACTCAGTTCCAAATTCAAATTTTTCAAGAGATAAAAACCAAATCCGATCTTTAAAACCAAATCTCTATCAATTCCTTCCTTTGATTCAATCCAACTCTTAATGTACTTATAGGAGAGCTACAACCGATCCTAAGCCCTGGAAAACCCTAAAACCTTTCTGCTCTTTTCAAGTTCGTGAAGTGCTGTCGAGAGGTTTTCAAACAGAGTTTTCAATTCCTCAATCAGGTAATCACCTCCCTTTCATCTACCATAGTTTATGATGTTACCATGTTTAGAAGGAAGGAAGTATTTGTGTTAATTCCTAAGAAGAAACATATAAGAGCCCTTGTACTCATGATTGGAAGCCTGTAGTTGTCATCTTCATGTCCCATTAAATAGGAAGTAGGGTGTAGTTACAAACATCCGTACATTAAAAAGGGGATCAACATAACTAACAAGAATAGCCACATCTTGATGCAAGGTATCCTAGGTTATGTATCAGTGTAGGATCAAGGCATAGTACAATAGGGTGCCCAGAAAACAGAACATTGAATACACATGATCATACCATAACTGTAGTCAGTAGCAGAGTCATGTCAAGGGGTTGCATAAGCCTGTAGGTACCTAGGTCAGAGAGGAAAAGAGTAAAGGATTGTTCATGTAGGAACCTAAGAATAGATCTGTATCAGACCTGTGTATGAAGACCTTGTATCCTAGGATACTACTTGCCTGTGGGTACAATAATGTGGGGGCCAGTATATACTAGGCTTATATGCAATGAAGGTAGTCATATGCATCAGTACACTTTGTACCAATATACCTGTAACTTCATATAAACATGGGGAATACCAGAGTTGTGTTTTGGCTAGTTGTCCTGTGACAAGGCCGAAACCTGAACATTGGGAGTTTATAGTGGTAGGTTGCAGGAAAGCAAACCATACGGGATTTTGTGTGTTCCAATATATGTATTGTTCCATCTGTGGGAAGTATCAACCATAGAGAACAGAGGTACGATTTTATGAGTGACCTGCCTGTGCAGGGACACACTAATCCTGTCGCACACATAGATGTGTACAAATAGTGAGAGCCAGGAGATGAGGTCCAGTGGGAGCCTTGGTGTAAAGGTATGCAGTGTATGCTGAAGTATCAGATTGTTGGGTAGTTCATAATTACAGGTAAACTACAACATCAAGGGGGTTAGTTTGTGTTGCAGAAATTGTTAGTGTGAACCCTTGAGTCATTCAAAGGCTCGAGTTGGGATATTAGTATAGGTTGTAGTTAGCCTATTTGCATGATCTGATGTACTTCGATCTTAATTCAGATAGTCTTCATATAAATGGTTCAGTCTTCCTCTTCACATAAATCCACATCCCTTGAGTGATCAAGACACTGAACTAATCCTACTGCCCCATTGCACCCATAAGTTCAGTCCCTTGAATGATGAATAGTTAACCAACTATCTGTCCTGTATATTGTCCATGTATCAGTCCCTAGACTATTGCCAGACATGTATATAGTACTGTAGCTAAATATCCTAACCTGGTGTTCTAGACAGAGCATGGGGATGGGTAGCCTTGGGGCATCCTATAGTGTACCAAGGGTTCGAGTGACTAGTCCTAAGGAAGTGATATGGGGTAGTAGACTAACCTGTACAAGGTTCCAGTGACTAACCAGAGGATAGACCCAGGCATTTAGGACAGAAAATCTGACATGGGGTGTACAACTGGTAGTAATTGCCATGGAAACTAACCTTTAAACTTTACCTTTCTACCATTAGACATAAATATAGGAGACTCCCCTTTGCAATCTCTGTCATTGAATATCCACATGGGTAAGTAACTGTTAGGCCGAGTAGTAGTGTTAGGGGTGTAGGTTGGTCTATGAGTAGGAAGGAGCTAGTAAATAACCCACGCATGTATACATGTTGTGTGTTGTTTACTGTGTTGTTGCTTTTGATGATATGAGAGAATGACATGGATTACACTACACAAAATTGCAGAGGTAAAGGAAGAGACAAGAAGCTAATTTTGTTTCATGATAACATATGGGCATGATACTTTCTATGGGTTGATTTACAAGGAAGTAATATAATTGCCTGTTATGTGGGAACTGAACATGAACATAGGATATGTGAGGAAGACTTATGTGTTGTTGGGGATATAAGGGTGTATATGGGCTGTGAACCCAAAATACCTCTTCTATTTAGCATTAAGCTCTCTTCCCCTGTATTATTAATTGGGTAGATGAATGTGTAGGGATATATCTAGATACACTGATACCTGTGAACAGATATTTGAATACCTCAGTCACAGATGTCAGATACCAAGTGCCCTACGTCTGATACTTAGTGTAAGGACCCTTGGTACTTGATTGTTCGACTTAAACTGCCTTGCATAAGTCTTCACCCTTTATTATGCATCCTACGTCAGTTGCACCTACAGGTATTGGGAAGTACAGTACAGGAGTAGGGTCCCGTAGGCATACCCATAGGACCAAGGAAGCATATATATATATATATATATATATATATATATATATATATATATATATATAACTATTACCTAAATTAGACACCAAAACAGGAAAATAAGGATGCAAGCATGTGTTGTGGATAGTATAAGTGGGTTTTACCTAATAATTAATACAGTTGCCAACCTACATGATTTAGAACATCAAAATAGTCTAGAAATGACCTAGGAAATTAACAACAAATAGATAGGCTTGTGGTATTCTTAAATTATATATTGACTCTATGAATTATAAAAGAGGCCATCTGGACTCCAACTCAGCATTTGATCGGTACTCGCATCTCAGGACGACAGGCAAGTATACCTTGCCAACTCGTACAATACAATTTATATGCATGTTCACCTTCTCACTGCTATTCTTTTCCTTCCTTTCGTGATTGCTTTATTCCATGTCTTGCACACTCATCCTGTTATGGTTTTACTTTACATGTTTCTAGTTCCTTGTTCCTTTTCTGTTATGATATTTTTCTATCTGTTACACTGTGATAGTCATATACGTATTGCTTGATAGAGTCGTCTAGTCCTACACCACGTTGCCCTCAACTTGACTATAACTTGCCTTGACTTGACTTGACATGACTTGAGTAGGACTTGACTTTGACATTCTATAGATTGTGAGTACTTACCTTGACTACGGTCTATAGGATTTTATACTAGGATTGACTACTGTCTTGGTTGTGAGTACTTGCCTTGACTGCAATTGAGACACTATAGATTGTGAGTACTTGCCTTGACTGCAGTCTATAGCTTTGACCTATTAGCCACTTCTAGTATGGCATGTAGCTCCCCTTCCCGAAAATTCTTGGATTATTTTTAAAATTTGATATTGTATTTTCTAATTATTTATTATACTGTACAATATTGGTATAAATATATTATTAGATAGGTGTGACCATATTTGTACAATTTTATAGGCCGAATAAGGAGTGTAAGTATAAGTTCACTAAAAATGACCACTAGGCGATTTTTTATTATTTATTATTATTAAAGTGTTTTTCTTGATTAAATAATTATCATTATTATTAGATATTAATATATTGGTTAAGTAAGTATTATTGGTATGTATATATATATATATATATATATATATATGTGTGTGTGTGTGTGTGTGTATAAGTTATATATATGAGGGTGTATATAAATATATATGGTAGTATATATAAAATACATTTGTAATCAAATAAAGATAGAAAAGGAAGAAAGAAAAACAAAAGCAAGAGTGAAGCAGTAGCAGCCCAACAAAACTTCTTTGTTCCCCACAACCGACCCCACAACAAAACAAAGAATACAATTTTTCCTCAACCCATATGCCGAGACACCCTGTGAGGAGAATTCACAGCAGACCTTCATTGGGCCAAGCCGCAAGCATCATACAGCAGCTCTCGGGCTGCAACTAAATCGTTCCCCACCGAACAGTGGAGCAGACCCGAGAGGCCTAAGCCCACAGTAGCACTCAAGCCATAACCCAAAACCCGACCTTTCCCTGTATATGCTCGGCACAGCGTATATATATATATATATACGCGAAGAGATCGAAACCGTAAGACCTGCACACCGCCACCCCCTGATCAACGGGCGACCACCCTCGGACCCTGGCGCCACCGTGCGGCAGCCTGGACGCCGCCGCGCGCGGCGAGGCCGCGCGGATACAGCGCGCAAGCGCGGAGAAGCGCAACAGCAGTTGCAGTTGAAGTCACCGACTTCCAAGTAAGATTCCAATCTCGATACTCCATCTTTTCGCGAACCGTAAATTATTTTGGAAAGCCAACAAGACCGCCTCGAGACCCCAGTGATTAGATTTTGTGTAGGTCACACAACCAGTCCACAGGATCGACCCAAAGTCGGTCAAAAATCTGCCTTGAAACAGAACACAAAACAGTTCATGAAACCACTTTGGAATATCGATTCTGATCGATCCTTTACCCTTTTAGAAATTCTACTTGAACAGAGTTAGAGACAACATATAGGGCTTCACAACCCTTTTTGTGGATTTCAAAATCATCGAATATACATCGAGAAATCGAATCCCAAAGTTACCAAAAAACCTGTTTTCGAAAATATAAAAATCACTCCACACGACGTGCGTCACGCCAATCTGGACGACGTGGTCGCGAACCGAAAGGATCGAAAGCTGCATAACAGCTTCGTGGTCGTGTGGGGTTTGACGGAATTCAAATTGATCGCGTGTGCGCGACGAATTCGACGCGTATCCGTCGAAATCGCCCCGTATCCGTCCAATACAAATATAGTCATAACTTTGTGCACGCTCGTCAGATCGAGACGAAACTTGCGCCAACAGGACCATATCATTTTTTTGGTCCTGCATGCCAAGTTTGGTCCAATTCTGAGACCATTGACAAAATCACCGTTTTGCGGGCCCCGCGGTTCCACTCAATGGGTGATTTTGTGCACGGCCCGCCGGAATCCAACTCTGGACTTACGGTTGGGTTTGTATCGGAAAACTGGATCCGTAGATATGTAGTTTGACGACTTTAGAGACCATTGACTCTGGCACGCTTTTCGGTGCAAAGCGGGTCCAACGGCGGACATCATTTTTGCCTAAAATTACCGTTTTGTCCCTGTGTCCAGAATTAGACTTAAGGACAGGCAATCCTAGCTAATTTGACTATTCTGAGACTGTTGGCATTGTCTGTTTCAGCTTTCGGAGACAGTTGTGGTGATTTGGACTTTATGGCTTAGCAGTGGACTAGATTGTTATTGGATTTGCTTGCAACCTCCAGGCAAGTATACCTTGCCTCCCTCTACAGTTTTATTTACATGTATTTTTTTCTAGTTTTTAGCTTTTTTGATTATTTATGGACATGTACTTTTTCTTGTTATTTTCTGTGGAGTTATTTTTATGATTTATAGCCATGTTCATGTTTTGGCCTTGTGTTTCGCATTTGGAGTTTTTCGTCAGTACCTTGCTTGAGTCGTGTCATTGAACGGGTACGTGTAAGTGAACTGCTAAATCCTTGACATTATTTCCTTGGCACCAGAGAGTCCACGCTCGGGACGAGGGTGTTTTCCTTGATCTGTTTACATCCGTGAGTCCACGCTTGGGACTAGGATGTCGATTATTTGTACCAGAGAGTCCACACACGGGACGAGGGTGTAGACTTGACTTGACTTGCACCAGAGAGTCCACGCTCGGGACGAGGTTATTTACATCAGAGAGTCCACACACGGGACGAGGATGTAGTATTTGTACCAGAGAGTCCACACTCGGGACGAGGGTGCCTTACCGTGAACTAACCAGAGAGTCCACACTCGGGACGAGGGTTAGTACTAACCAGAGAGTCCACACTCGGGACGAGGGTTAGTGTTAGTTCAAACCAGTGAGTCCACACTCGGGACGAGGGTTTGGTTCTTCCATAGTACAGTATAATTTATATGCATGTTCACCATCTCGCTGCTATTTTCCTTACATTCGTGATTGCTTTATTTCATGTCTAGTACACTTTTTCCTGTTATAGTTTCACTTTACATGTTTCTAGTTGCCTGTACATTCTTGTTCTCTCTGTCATGATATTTCTATCTGTTACACTGTGTTAGTCTCATATGTATTCCTTGCTAGAGTCGTCTAGTCCTACACCACGACTTTCTCGACTTGATTATAACTTGACTTGCACCAGATAGTCCACGCTCGGGACGAGGGTGTTTACATCAGAGAGTCCACACACGGGACGAGGATGTAGTATTTGCACCAGAGAGTCCACACTCGGGACGAAGGTGCCGTGCCGTGAACTAACCAGAGAGTCCACACTCGGGACGAGGGTTAGTGTTTAGTTCAAACCAGTGAGTCCACACTAAGGACGAGGGTTTGGTTTCTTCCATTGATCATCATGTTTCGTTCATCCGGCAGTTCATTTATACGTAGTTGTTCTAGTGTTCGTATTTGTGTTCGTGTTTGTGTTCGTAGTTATTTGTCTTGTCCTTGTTCTTTCTTGTTGATTTCCTTGTGCATGATAAAACTGTTAGATAGGCATGTATATTATGTATCTTGCTAGTCCTTTGAGGACCTGATGATCTCCTCAGGTTTAGCGATCGCACGGAGTTAGCTAGTAGTTCTGGATGGCGGACGTGATGATGCATTGCGGGATTCAGGTATTGTTATTGTGTTTGTTATCCGCTCGTGCTTTTCATTCCTTATCATGAGATATCCTGTTTCTCGTTTCAGTTGTAGACTCTTGTTATTTTCCTTAGAGTCTTATCGGACATTTATGCTAGTGGGCTGCAGACCACGACCCATAGTGTTCATTCTTGTTTATTATCTTATTGTGGATTGAGATATAGATTTGTTTGCCATGATTTGGCAGTTTACCATGACCTTGACAGCTTATACGTATTCGAGTCGGGCTGGAGTCCGCTCGATGCGTAGCTGGGCTTGGACACGTGCTCGCGTCCGAAAAGCGGGTACAGGCCGTGACAAGTTTTTTTGGTGGCCCATGCAGGTCAGAGCATATCGTACCGGTTACGTAACTGTACTGGTACGAGCCTGCGACTTGACTAGACCTTAGAAATCTCAATCCACTCTGTCTTGAAAATTCTCCTAGAAATTCTTTACGTTCTTGAAAACTCCATATTTGCTCTCGATTATACTCCCTTGCTTTCCGTACTATTGATTCTCGTCGCTTCCTATTTCGGAGTGACGAACAATCGTGCTGTCTAGAGTTCATTAGATATCCTTAAACTATAGTACATATTGCTTGACTATTAAGTGTTTGGTTGTTATAGATATAGGAGGGATTATAGATGTCATACGCCCTAGATAACAGTTGGTAGAATTGTTAGCAACTAGTTAGAAGACTTTAAGATTTTTAGTGACCGTGTTTGAGGAGTAGTGTGACCAAAGGTGGGTAGAAGTCCTCAAGATAGTAGACTTTGATCTTTTAGGAATAGTTAAGGATTAGAATTTCGAGGACGAAATTATTTTTAAGGTGGGTAGATTTGTAGCTCCCCTTCCCGAAAATTCTTGGATTATTTTTAAAATTTGATATTGTATTTTCTAATTATTTATTATACTGTACAATATTGGTATAAATATATTATTAGATAGGTGTGACCATATTTGTACAATTTTATAGGCCGAATAAGGAGTGTAAGTATAAGTTCACTAAAAATGACCACTAGGCGATTTTTTATTATTTATTATTATTAAAGTGTTTTTCTTGATTAAATAATTATCATTATTATTAGATATTAATATATTGGTTAAGTAAGTATTATTGGTATGTGTATATATATATATATATATATATATATATATATATATATATATATATATATATATATATATATATATATATACATGTATGTGTGTGTATAAGTTATATATATGAGGGTGTATATAAACATATATGGTAGTATATATAAAATACATTTGTAATCAAATAAAGATAGAAAAGGAAGAAAGAAAAACAAAAGCAAGAGTGAAGCAGTAGCAGCCCAACAAAACTTCTTTGTTCCCCACAACCGACCCCACAACAAAACAAAGAATACAATTTTTCCTCAACCCATATGCCGAGACACCCTGTGAGGATAATTCACAGCAGACCTTCATTGGGCCAAGCCGCAAGCATTATACAGCAGCTCTCGGGCTGCAACTAAATCGTTCTCCACCGAACAGTGGAGCAGACCCGAGAGGCCTAAGCCCACAGTAGCACTCAAGCCATAACCCAAAACCCGACCTTTCCCTGTATATGCTCGGCACAACGTATATATATATACGCGAAGAGATCGAAACCCTAAGACCTGCACACCGCCACCTCCCTGTGCAACTGCCAGGGCCTCCGGGATAGTGGAATCACTGAGGGGCAGTCTCGTGAACCTCCTCCTCAGCCTGGTCAGATCTCTCGGGCAAGCTACTCGATCCAGTGGCCTGCGGGTGCGTCTTCGTCATCCTGGAGACGAATTGAAACAAAGAGATCAATATGGCACATGAGAGGATATTATCAAAGAAGGACAGTTAATTTAATACCAGGAGAGTAATCATGATAATCAAAGGATTAAAAATTTTTCTAGGTGTGATTGAGAAACTCCTATCATATCCTAGGTCCTACGTCCTAATCGCAGGCTTGTAATTAGTACTCTAAGTCGAGCACCATTACGAGATCGCACTAATTGTGACACGAGACCTGCATGGGCCACCACAAAAATGTGTCATGACCCGCACCCTGATTAGGGGCACAGGAAGTAGGTACGTCCAGCCTACGCCACACTATCGGCGGTAGAACGCTGTATATAAGGTCTGTAAATACTACGACTAACAGTATAAAGGTACCTGTACAATATATACACTCCGAGTGGAGGTGACATAGTAAAACAGTCTCAATCACAGAATAAAACTAAGGTAGATAGCCCGGAAGGATAATATATGATAGATGAAAAGAAATAAGTCCAGTGTCCAACACAAGCCCAGATATATACAACATCACAGGGTCTCAAAATATAACATAGAAAGCTACAGTCTGATAATATTAGCTGGATCGCAGTCCAGTCAAACCTAGCTAACCTACACTACTCTGGGAGAACGAAGTCTAGTGGCTCTACTATAAGGCCACGGTCCTGGACTACTCCATCTAGCTCGAGCCCATAATAGGTCGAGCAGTCCACCTCAGAGTCATCTGTAATATATCATAACAGTATCCTTTCAGGAAAATGAGCAAGTACAAGCACTAACAACAGTTCCATATGAATTGACAAATTCTATAAGAGACAGTATAATGAACTACAAGACAAAGATATATGAAGACTTGGGAACCGTTCGGAAGCCGAATTACAACCCTTAAACCAAACAAGGACCGGGATTGTAACCCTTCTCCCGAGCAGAACTTAGTCTCCAATCAAGGTACAATATAAAGGCATGTAGAACATGTGAGTAACTGAGTATCATAGCTTGGTGAGAAAGTACTGAATGTAGAACAGAACAGGATATATGATAAGATAAGTAAATATAAAATGTGCCTTGAATTATTAGAGCGTTATATGATCGGCAAGGGAATCATGGTAGGGTTATCCACCTTGTCCGGCAATCCACGGTGACCTCAACGGAAAGTCATGCCGGCCAACCTGGATAACATGGACATGGAGGTATCTGCTACACCCTACGTGAGATGAGAGTGGCGCAAGCAAAATAGTAACATGGGGCTTTGATCACATAACCCTTAATAATTCTCCATCCCCGAGTAGTATAATGGACCTGGACATGACACGTCATGACACGGGATTCCCTAAGAGGATAGCTACTCCCTCTCAGGAATCAGTGTCTATACAAGTACAGGGAACAAGACAGAAAATGTACATATATACCAAGAAAATCCAGGAACAATATCTCATGTCATGATCCAACGTATACTAGTCCGTGAACTATCGTGACTGGAATCGAGTAAGACACTACAACTGAATCGAATATAGCAGATATCAAGACAATGAAAACTATCAGTGAATGTACTCGCCTGCTGTCCTAAGCTGCAGGGTATATCAATGCTCAGAGTGGTAATCAGAGACCTAAAGATGAGATATTGCATGTTAATTTAGGTTTAACAAAGTTAAGAATGATTTATAATGAATGATATGAAATCTCGGTCAAACTAGGTCTCACTGAGTCACACTAAGTCCTGTCAAGTCAATCTAGGTCAAATCAAGTTATATCAAGTCAATCTAAGTCAGACTAAGTCAACTCTAGGTCATACCAGTCATAGCAAGACAAAATAAGCCGAAGCAAGTCAAACGGGGTCACAAGTTGGCCTACAGTTGACTTTTAGTCAACTGGTCAACCCTGGTCAACTTTGGTCAACTCTAGGTCAACCCTAGGTCAAAATGGTCAAATGTTGACCAACAGTTGACTTTTGCTCAACTGGTCAACTCTAGTTTGGATTTGGTCAAATATAGACAAAGTGTTGACTCACGGTTGACTTTTGGGTAAAAAGTCAACTCTGGGTCAACCGAGCCAAAATTGGTTCAAATATGACATTTGTAGGGTGTACCTAACAAGTCACCAAAGTTTCAAGTCAATCCGAATATTCGAACCCCGTATCTTGAATTTACCCGATTACCCTTTATATATTTACCCTTAACCACTCTAACATTGACTCCAAGTAGCCTTCCCTTAGGAATTCTACTCCCGGCTTCCTAGGGTAGTAGGGTACTAGCCTATAAAATCATTACCTACCAAGATCCCTAGGGTAAGTGGACATCCAGTCCATCTTACGGTCCGTATCGTCCGTTTCCCCGTTATCTTGAATATTTCTAGATACGTAATGGTACGGTGCGATACCATCTCCCTAATCCCACACGCAATCCCGATTTCCACCTAGGAGCCTATCCGTAAACTTTATTTCATATTTGCTAAGTCCCCTCCAAGTTTCAACGCGTTCCGAATCACGAAACTCAAAATCACCCCTTCACCAAAATCCTAACTAACATTTCACTCACTCATTCACTCATTCAAACTCTCTTTTCACACTCTCTTAGGACTAACCTTAGGGGGTTATTTAGAGGGATAAATAGTTATATATATAGCTAATATATAGGGTATATATATGTATATATATAGGTATACATATAGGGGTATATACGGGGGTTACCACTACTAAAATATGCTCTATTAGCGACGTCGTTTAGCGACGGAATGAAATTACGTCGCTAACTATATAATATAGCGACTCCTTCCTATTAACGTCGCAATACGTCGCTGAATAGCGACGTTCGGCGACACTAGATAAAGTATGTCGCTGAATAGAGACGTTCAGCGACAAGAAAATATGTCGCTTATATTAAAATTATTGCGACGGTTAGCGATGTCAACAGTGGACGTCGCTAACTTTTTTACTTAGGGCACATGACTCCCTTTTCCCCCTCACTCGAAAAATCGAAACTCGAAAATTTTTCCCCCTCTCCCCCCGGCGACTCCCTCCCCCGCGGTGACTCCCTCCCCCCCCCCCGGCGACTCCCTCCCCCGCGGTGACTCCCTCCCCCCCCCCCCCGTCGACTCCCTCCCCCCCCCCCGTCGAGCTCCTCCTCCTCCTGGAGCTCCTCCTCCTCTCCGGCGGTAAACCCTAACCTAATTCCTCCTCCTCCTTCTCTCCCACACACACCCACACCCACCCACACACACACACGCACACACACACACACACACAAAAACTCGAAATTTTGGACACTGACACTGTGTGTGCGTGTTTTGGACACTGACACTGACACGGACACGACCCTTGGACACTGACACGATCCTTGGACATGTTTTGGGTTTTCCCTTACAGCTTGCGTCTTGCATTTAGAAAATAAAAGATTTCCATGTGCATTTCATACTACTCGAAAAGAATAAACAACAATCTCTCTTTAATTTTTTTCCTATATATAATTACCTACTTGTCCATTTTAAACTTAATGAACAATTTTACTCAGTAAACATAAACAAGGATATGTTTGGAACAAAAAAAAATTACGGTGAAGCCTCAACTTTTCTTATTATATAGTAGTATAGATAGAAAAAATCCTTGAGATATGAAACGTAACATAATGATAGAATGTGATCGGAACTCTGGACCTTAGCAAAAATGCATTTCAATCACAATACCACACCTTTTCTTGGAATTATAAATGACTTAAGCTGCTATTTTCTTGATTTTCTTAAACTATATATATATGCTCTAAATTAGGTCTGGAAGATGTGAAGAATCAAAGTATGCCTAAAACGAGGGGAGAGATAGTAGCTGAGAAAGTGTATTTTTAATGTGCATGAAACCAATATCAAGAAGAATGTCATTAGTCTAGAGTCCTAGACAGATTCTAAATATACATGACAAACAAACAGAGATACAGGAAAATAAAAGATTTCCATGTTTTGGACTAGTGTTTTAGAAACGCCAATTTGATATAAAAGTCCATCCGGAATGTAACTTGCGTCTTGCATATTTCACACATAATAGAACCCCGAATGAAACAATTAAACAGTAGCTATGGATGAATGTCACATGTTGGAAATTCGTACCATGTATATAGGGTTGCTTATAATTTGGACACCTGGAATAGTCGCAAATGAATAGAGTGCATTATTCAAGTATAGTTTCCATTGTGGTTTGTGGGAGGAGAGCCATTTTTTTCTTGGAGCTCTCGTTGAACTAGCTTTGGCTGGTTTGAGCCAAAGTCATCCAGAGGTGTAAGTGAAGTGTAGTCTAGTAACTGTCCAATGTCGGTATAGTATCGGAACATGCCAATGTCGGTATCGGCCTGTTGGATAATATCATTGTTATTAGTAACTGTCCAATGTCGGTATAGTATCGGAACATGCCAATGTCGGTATCGGTCAATATTTGGTATCGGTATCGGTCTGTATAGTATCGGAACATGCCAATGTCGGTATCGGTCAATATTTGGTATTGGTCTGTATCGGATCGGAACATGCCAAACCGTATCGATATCGGTCAATATCATTGTTATTAGTAACTGTCCGCTACTAATGTGTGTCCCATAATAAGACATTATATACGAATTTGTGCCTGTTGGATAATGTGTGTCCATCTTTGCATAATTATTTTCAAATGGATATGAATTACTACTTGCGGAATCTTTCATGGATGTACAATCGTCGTCCTGATGATATGTGTGGTGTGCGGGATGAATACATAGCGGGAGTAGAGCAGTTCCTGCAGTTTGCTAAGGCGTTCCCTCAGTACATGGACGGTACCAAAATTAAGTGTCCGTGTGTGAAATGTCATAACGTAAAATATTATCCAGAAGTGGAAGTGACATATCATTTGTACTCGAGGGGTTTCACGCCTAATTACTATCAGTGGACCGCACACGGAGAACTTGTGTCTTTAGCATCAGAGCCGGAGCCTTACGTTGAGCCGTATATGCATGCGGGACCTAATTTTGTTTCAGATAATCATGCATACGACGACGGGTGCGTGAACATGGTTTTCGACGCTGCGGGGCCTAGTTTCGTTCATGATGCACCTGAGGAGGCACCGAACGCCGATGCTGCACAGTTCATGGAGTTGCTGGAGAATGCAAGGACTCCATTGTATCCTGGTTGTGAGGATCATTCACCGTTGGAGGTGGTTACAAGACTGTTGAGCATTAAGTCAGATTTTAAACCGAGTGTTGGAGTTGATTATAGAGATCTTGCCGGCGGGTGCTAAGTTGCCTAAAGACTTCTACCGGTCTAAGAGGATGGTGAGATCGCTCTGGATGGGATACGAAAAAATCGATTCCTGTCGCAATGGGTGCATGCTGTACTACAAAGACGACAAGGACGCAGATGTGTGCAAATTTTGTGGTGCTGATCGCTATAAGACAACTAGTACAGGAAGGTCTACCGGTGCAAGAAGACCGACCGATTCAATGCACTACTTGTCTTTAACGCCGCGGTTGCAAAGATTATTTATGGTGAAAGAGACGGCAGAAAATATGAGTTGGCACATGCGAGAACAGATTGAAGGAGTGTTGGATCACCCATCCGATGGAGAAGCGTGGAAGCACTTTGATCGAGTGTATCCAGATTTTGCTTCAGATCCGCGAAATGTCAGGTTAGGACTATCTTCTGACGGTTTTACTCCTTTTGGTCTTTCGGGATCCCAGTATTCGTGCTGGCCTGTGATTGTTACTCCGTATAACCTACCGCCTTGGATGTGCATGAAGACTCAGTACATGTTTCTAACCGTTATAATTCCTGGTCCGAACAATCCCAAGAGGAACATTGACGTGTACTTACAGCCTTTGATAGATGAGTTGAATCAGTTATGGGAAGTAGGCGCTAACACGTACGATATTTCCAGGAAGCAGAATTTTCAGATGAAGGCAACCCTTATGTGGACCATCAACGACTTTTCGGCCTATGGAATGTTATCTGGATGGAGCACTCATGGCCGTCTCTCATGTCCGTATTGCATGGACCGTAGTAAGGCTTTCCGCTTGAAACACGGCGGAAAGCCGTGCTTCTTTGATTGTCATCGGCAATTTCTGCCAAAAGATCATCCGTTCAGAAGGAACAGGAATGCTTTCCGTGCCGGCGTTGTAGAGAAGGGTGATCCACCGCCAAGGTGGTGCGGAGACACGATATGGGAGGAGTTTAAAGATTTTCCAAGTGCTATCGAAGATCCTACAACTGGGTACAAGTGCGATGGATTTGGTAGAGTTCATAACTGGACAAAGAGGAGCATATTCTGGGATCTGCCATACTGGAGTACCAATCTGATCAGACATAATCTTGATGTCATGCATATTGAGAAGAATGTGTTTGATAACATAATTAATACTGTGATGGACGTAAAGGGAAAAACGAAAGACAATCCCAAGGCTAGGTTGGACTTAAAAGAAATATGCAAACGCCCTGCGTTGCATTTGATACAGCAGAATGGAAAACAGTTCCTTCCGAAGTCAATTTTTTCGCTGGACAAGGAGGATAAAGTGAGACTTTGTCGGTGGATCCAGGGCCTAAAATTTCCAGACGGATATGTGTCAAATCTGAGAAGATGTGTCGATCCGAAGGAAAACAAATTGACGGGTATGAAGAGCCACGATTGTCACGTATTCATGGAGAGGTTAATTCCGATTGCATTTCGGGAATTCTTACCGCAGGCAGTTTGGGATCCATTGACGGAGCTTAGCATATTCTTCAGGGATCTTTGTTCTAAGAAATTGCTCGTTGATCGTCTAGAAAAGCAAGAGAAGGACATTGCGGTAACACTATGCAAGCTAGAGAGGGTGTTTCCTCCTGGATTCTTCGACTCTATGGAGCATTTGCCGATTCATCTATCCTATGAGGCACGTGTTGGTGGACCCGTCGAATATCGATGGATGTACCCGTTCGAGCGACATTTGAATCACCTAAAAAGAAAGGTGAAAAATAAGGCACGGGTCGAGGGTTCTATTTGTGAAGCCTATGTTCTCGAGGAGATTACAAACTTTTGTTCGATGTATTTCAAGCCTCATGTTGTAACTAATAGAACGAGAGCTTCCAGAAACGACGAGGGAGATCATGAAAGTAATGATACAATACTGAAGGTATTCAATGCTCCAGGAAAGCTATCGGGTAAGATGAAAAAGAGATATCTGAACGATGATGAGCTAAGGGCTGCTCAGGTGTATGTATTACTCAACTGCGACGAGGAGGAAGTAGAGAAACTGGAGGGGTAAGTAATTAATACGTCTATATTATTTTAATAGTATTAATTATTATACTATTAGATTAATTGAACGATGTTGTTTTCAGCATATTTAATGATGATGTGAGGTCGGGTAGGCCACACATAACAGAAGAAGAACTAGAACAAGAAATGAGGCATTATTTTCCATCATGGTTGAGTGCATATGTAAGACTTGAGAACTCTGTAATTACCTTTTTGTATATGCACTTGATTGAGAATGAGCTTAATTGCTTCTTTCGTGGTATTTAGGTCGATCGTCCATACGCAAGACTTGAGAATGAGTCTATTAGAACGTTAGCCAAGGGACCAATTTATGCTGCAAAAATATGGCCAAGCTACTGTGTTAATGGGTTTAGGTTCAAGTCAACAACTTTCCCGATCAGAGACAACTTTGTGGATCTCGATTCCACCAAAAACAGCTGTTTGTGTATCAGATCTTCGAACTACAAAGATGTTGATGCGGGCAACAATTTCTATGGCGTGTTACGGGAGATTGTGGAGCTGACATATAGTTATGGAATAGAGCCTGCTAAGATTGTGTTATTCAGGTGTGATTGGTTCGATCCGATTGAAGGTCAAGGTTGGAAAGTAGACAAGCACGGTCTTGTTGATATAAACTATCGGCGTCGATATCAAGCCTATGAACCATTTGTCCTATCAAGTCAGGCTCAGCTCATGTACTTCACAAGTTATCCTAAACGGGGAACAACAAGGTCGGACTGGTGGGCAGTATGCAAGACCAAAGCTAGAAATACCTTTGAGGTTGACGATATAGCTTATCAACAGGATGAACTACCTCTTGTAACAAATATTATAGAAGTGGACACGACGGAAGTTTCCTATTACACATCTAATTGTGTAGAAGAAGTAGAATTATCTGAAGAGGAAGATGCAGATGAAAGTGAAGATGTAGAGGAGGAAGAAGAAGAAGAAGAAGAAGAAGAAGAAGAAGAAGAAGACGTAGATGAGCTAAACGAACTAGATGAATTTTCAGAAGAGGATTAAATCTGTACGTTTGTTTTATAATCATATTTGACATTTAGTGACACTTCTATCATATAAATCTGTGACACTTCAGTGACACTTTATTGACACTTTTATTGACACTTCAGTGACACTTTTTGACTATGGTATTTTTCAAAAATCTGTGATGTCTATCATATAAATATGTTTTTTTTGTTTTATTGTCATATGTTTTATTGTCAGGTATGACTAGACCATCTGGACGACGCGGAGGATTATATATTAGGCAGCCCCGTCAGCCTCGGGCTGGGGATGGAGAGGGCAGTTCCGTACCCTCATCCTCATCTCCGAGTACGCCAGTGTACCGTTATGTTCCCGGTCCATTAGCGGGACAGGACAGTTCTAGCAGGTTGGTGACTCCTCCCTCGTCGTCCAGCCTTCCTGTTCCCGGTCCATTACCGGGACAGGGCAGTTCTAGCAGGTTGGCGACTCCTCCCTCGTCGTCCAGCCTTCCTGATCCCGCGTCCAGCATCCCTGATCCCCCGTCCAGCATTCCTACTGTCGACGGCTCTATGGAGGGAGCCCACGCCGATCATATGGAGGACGGCGATCAGACTGATCCTGCCCAGACAGGAGGTGAGAGCGACCCTCCATGCGCTCCCCCGGACGAGACGCGTATGGAGATTTGGACAGACGGGCCTATGAAGTAAGTTAATTAATTATTATATATTTCTCAAATGATTATATGTACATATATATTCATGAAAAATTATTATTGTATAGATATCGGCCTTCTGCAGTACAGAGACAGCTGGGGACATTTGTGAGGCAGAACTATGGTGGGCCTTGGCTCAACTATTCAGATGCTCCCGCAGATAGGAAGGCCTTTTGGTTCGCCCACTTCAAGGTAAAAAATTTATTTATTTTTAAATTTTAATAATCATTTGTGTATATTATACAACTTTTGTATTTTACTTCTTGTAGAGGACCTATTTCTATCCACCACACCGGGCGGCGAGGATCGAGGGCCAATTTCCTGCCGTCATAGCCAAGCTCATCCGTGATGCGATCGACGACCAGAAGCGTTGTGATCGCGCCGGACGTCCGATCCAGGGTTGGATTACGCCAGAGCAGTGGACTGCGATGAAGGCTAGATTCAGCGAGCGCCAGTACCAGGAGCGATCTGAGAAGGCCAAGGTGGCGCGGTCGAGCGCCGATAAGTGGTGTGGTGGCTCCATTCCGATGACGGAGCATTTTGTCGTCTGGTACATTTCTTATGACGGACATTAATTTATATATAGTTCGATATAATGTTTAATACTAATAATAGATAATATATTTTAACAGGTAAAGAAGGGTGAGGACCCGAACATGGTGACCGTCTTCCTGGTCACCCATCGGAGGGCTGGGGACTTCATTGACGAGAGGGCGACGCAGGCATATGTACGTTCTATTCAACTAATATTATCTGACTATAATTTAGAAAACAGGAAAATAGATATCAATATAGACTTTAGTAAACACTTACACGTTAGCAAACATGTTCTAGGCCGAGTTTGTTCGGCTACAGAAGGAGGCGGCTGATGCTGTTGCTGCTGCTAGTGCGCATGCAGAGGGAGGGGCTGGTACTTCCTCCCAGCCGCCTGCAGAGCCATCGCCGGACGAGCTCTGGATGACCGCCGTTGGCGGTCTTCAGAAGGGTACGTACTACGGTACGGGATCCTACGGCGCGTATTTGGCTTCGGAGTCATCCCGGGCCCCCTCTGTCAGTGCGCAGTCTCCAGCTACGCAGGCGTCGTCACGAGCTGAGGATGTTCGTCGTCAGATCGAGGAGCTGCGTCACGAGTTGCAGCAGCAGATTTCTGATGCGGTCGAGCGACGATCCGACCCTCCGATCGTCACCGGACGATTTGATGCGGTCGAGCGCAGTATACAGGAGCTGATGAGTCTGCATCAGGCTGCAGCTGCCAACTTGCAGACGCTCACTGAGTCTACGCAGCACACGGAGCGTAGACAGGTTGAGCCGGACGGATCGCAGAGGAGCCTTTCTCTCTCACTCGCTCAGTATACTGAGAAGGTGGTGAGTACCCTTGTTGCGTATAGTGAGCGACTGCGAGAGCTGGAGCAGGTACGTCCTTCGGGTCCATCGACGGCGCCGACTCCAGATACTGCACTGCCTCCGGCGCCGACTCCAGACATTGTACTGCCTCCTACTGCCCCTACGGTACAGCTCACCCAGGAGCAGTATGACTACATTCTATCCCAGTTGCGCGGCAGGGGTCCGCAGTGATTTTATTGGTTTTTTTATGACTTGTATGTATTGGCCCTATGGGCAAATTATTTATTCATACACTGTTGTTTATACACTTGGTGGGAGACTTTTTATCATCTTTCATTTTTATTTGACTCTATTGGATGTTTGTGAGGATGGGTGTCTGTGATATTTACTTTGCACTGCCTCCTATTTTTATTGTGATATTTACTTTGTGATATCTGCGACGGGATGACAAATATACCTACGCTGGGTTATAAGCGATGATCTGATATACAAAGGAGATGCTGCCGAAATTTTAAAAAAATATATTGTGTATTTTTGTTATGATGTGTGTCTGTGTTTACAGTGAATGTGAAATACAGTGTTCGGAACCATCGACAGTTTCGATTACTGTTGTATGTTTTATCTTGGATAGAAATAACAACAGTTCAGGGTGCACTTCTGAGAGCTTCATTTTCACGGCCTTCACTTTCTCGGACGTCGTAAAGGTTCCCGAGAAGGTGAAGGACGTGAAAAGGAAGCTCCGAGAAGTGCACCCTGAACTGTTGCTCTTTCTATCCAAGATAAAACATAGAACAGTAAGCGAAACTGTCGATGGTTCGAACACTGCACTTCACACACACTGTAAACACAGAAACACAGCATAACAAAAATATCAATTATATTTTTTTAATTTTTTTTTTAACATTAGCGACGTATAGCGACGTTCTGCGACGTACTGCGACGTCACACAAACGTCGCTATACGTCGCTAACTAGCGACGTTACGTCGCTCGACGTCGCTAATACACGTCGCTACGTTGCCCACGTGGCCACGTGGATGCCATGCCTCGTCATCATTTATAAACTTTTGAAGCGTCGCTAGTGGTCGCTTTACGTCGCAATGTTGGCGACGTACTTATACGTCGCTCTCTGTCGCTCATTTTGCGACGTCTAGCGACAATGGACGCCGCGTCGCAAATAGCGACGTTCGGCAACGAAATTACCATCTGCGACTTGCCTATAAGCGACGTAGGTTTTTCGTCGCTAAATACGTCGCAAATCATTGTTAGCGACGTACTGCGACGTATTTAGCGACGTCTCCTGACGTCGCTAATCTGGGTTATTTTAGTAGTGTACGGGAGTCAAATGGGGGCCCAAAAGGGGGAACAACTGTTGTTGGCTGCTGCTGCTAATGTTGCTACAGCTGCTGCAGTTTCTACTACTGCTGCTTCTATTTCTGGGGGGGGGGGGGGGCAGCAGCCCTTTGGCCCCCCTGCTGCTGCCAATGCTCTCCTACTTCTTCCTCTCTTCTCTCCTCTAATTCCCTTCCATTCTCCTCTCTAATTCCTCTCTAAACTCCTCTCTAACTCCTCTATTCTCTCATATATATATATCACACATTCATATCTCTCATTCATCCCCCTCTCTATATACAAATACACACACTCACACAAACATATCCACATACACACATACATATCTACATATATATATATATATATATATATATATATATATATATATATATATATATATGTAGACACACACACACACACACACACACACACACACACACACACACATATATATATATATATATATATATATATATATATATATATATATATATATGGACACACACACACTCCCACACACACACACACATATATATATATATATATATATATATATATATATATATATATTTATATATATATATATATATATATATATATATATATATATATATATATATATATGTATATATATATATATATATATATATGTGTGTGTGTGTGTGTGTGTGTGTGGGAGTGTGTGTGTCCATATATATATTTATATATATATATATATATATATATATATATATATATATATATATATATATATATATATAAACACTCTCACACACACATATATATGTATATGGACACACACACACACACACACACACACACACACACACACACACACTAAATAAATGAAGTTAAGAGTACCTAACCACTTAGAGGCCAAATCTAATTTATTCTAAAGTATCCAAATTTGGGAGAAACTCAAGGACATGAACATAAACACTAACTTCTCCTAGGACACTCCAAACAGACTCAAACTCGACACAACTATTGAAATCAATCCTACATGGTTCAAACTATTTATCATGATGAAGGAAATAAGTTAGAGAATAGGTTATACCTATCGGGAGATGGATTTCCGATTCGAAAGTCCTCCAACACGGCTCCGACACAACAAATTGTTTAGGACACACCCTTGCACTTCTTGCTCCCAAAAGCTTGGAGAAGCTTCACTTGGGGAAGAGGAAGAGTTGGATGGAAGAATATTGGAGAAAAAGAAATTATTTTGAGATGATTTCTAGGGAAAACCTATTCTAACTTTTGAGAAAAGCTTGGAGAAGAAGAAGAAGAAAATGGTGATATTTTGAAGTGGAGAAGAAGAAATAAATGGGGAGGGGGTGGCTGGCCATAAAGGGAAGGGTTGGGGCACTTGAAATTACAAGTTTGCCCCTCCCTTAACTTCTATGCTAAGTTAAGTCCAAATTTGGTTTTGTGGGTTAGATAAAATTAAATAAAAATCATAATTAAGCTTAAATACTCATGGGGGACTAGTCCAAACTCCTAAACCTAAAAGTTAAGTGTGGTGGGCCATGGCTAATTAACATGCTAATTACAACTCAAGTCAAAATTCTCCGGAGTCCCGAATCAAGTCGGAATGCGATGAAATTCGAACCCGACTCCTATAATAATTAAATATTAATATTCATGAAATAAAAATTTTCAAAAATATTATAAAATGTAAAATTACCATTTTATCCCTAACTTGGAAAAGTGAGGGTGACACCGACCCCTTCGGTGGAACACTCAACACCGGTACGCAGATGAAACACAATGATAATTAATGCAGAAAGTAGTAATGAGAACAAACTAATAAAATCTACAAACTAAACTCAAATATACAATTGTCATAACCGTAAAGTACCATCAAATATCCCCAAACACCACTCAAAGTGTACCAACAAATATATAAACTGCTATAAATTGCCAGTACAATCCAGAAAATAAGAAAAAACTACTGATCGCCATGAGGAGGAGCGCCGCCAGAAGCCTGTCGCCACAACTGAAGGAGGGCTTCATACTCCTCCCGTGACACGGTGACCATATCCTCCCGTGCACCGCCCGATGTAGATGATGCTCCCGGCGTACCAGTAGGCTCACGTCGCTCCGCCAGCTCGCGGAGCCGCGCATCGTAACTTTCTATCACCTAAACGAATGTCCTCTGCTGTCGCTCTGCGGCCCTCTGTTGCTGCTCCATGGCCTTGCCCAACCTCTGCTGCGACGACCCCATATCCTCGGTCATCCGTCGTAGCGACTTTATGCTACGCTCAAGCTGATCAAAACGTGTCATAAGCGCAGCATCATTCGTCTGCGGCTGCGACTGCGACGTCATCCTTTGTAACATCTCGCCACACAGAGCTGCGAGCTGTGCATCGACGGTCTCCTGGGCTCGCAGCAACTCCTGAGTCTGTGGAACTGCTGCTAGAACTAGGAGTAGAGCCACTACCGCCGACGAGACCGACAATATACAATGGAGTCTGGAGGGAGGAACCGATAGGAGTAGATGTAGTCTGATCAGGACGCCGTCCTCCTCGTCTCCCTAAACCAGAACCGTGGGAACTAAGTGATCCACGTCGTCCTGCCATATCTGAGAAAAACAAATACAAATATGATGAGATGTGATAAGTATATGACATATACGAAATATACTTAGAGAGAATATATGAAATCTAAGTATCCCGACCGTAGCCAACATAACCGAAATCAAACAATTAAGACCAAAAATCGATTTTCAGTTTTCGGATTCGTCGGGTGCACGGTCTCGACACAATACGTATGTCTCGACCGTAACCGACATAACCAAAATCGAACAATTAAGACCGAAACCGGTTTTTGGTTTTCGGATTCGTCGGGTGCACGGTCTCGACACAATACGTGTGTCTCGGCCGTAACCGACATAACTGAAACCGAACAATTAAGACCGAAACCGGTTTTCAATTTTCGGATTCATCGGGTGCACGGTCTCGAGACAATACGTGTGTCCCGACCGTACTCGACATAATCAAAACCGAATAATTAAGACCAAAACCGGTTTTTGGTTTTCGGATTCGTCGGGTGCATGGTCTCGACACAATACGTGTGTCTCGACTGCAGCCCTAAAACTTTAGCCTACCCATTTTTCTCACCTATGTACAAGCCCTAGCTCTACTTATTCTAATTTTTCTTCATCCTCTTGGAGATTCTTTCTTTCCATCCCAAAACCAAGCCCTAGCCGCTTCACCACCTCAATCGGCGGCGCTCTGGCCGTCCCGATCGCTGATGTGAGAGCACGTATCCAAATTAATTGATTTAAAGGGGAAAAGAAGAGATACCTCACGGTAGGGGAGTTCCAACAGTCGCCGGAGAGGGGAAGGGGGCCGGAGGATCGGTCGCCGGAGGAGAGAGGGGTCGCCGAGAGGGAGAGGGGCACGCGAGAGAGAGAGAGAGAGGGGAAATTTTTAATGATCGGATTTCGTCATGACCTAATATTTATTTAAATTTAGCGACGTTTATCCAAACGTCGCTAAATACGTCGCTGATAGCGATGCCTAATTTGCATCGCTATGAACGTCGCGAATAGCGACGAATCAGCGACGATTAGCGACACAGGAATCTTAATTATTATGGACTGTCGCTAGACGTCGTTGATTCGTCGCTATTAACGACGTTAGCACAAAACGTCGCTATACGTCAAAACTTAGCGACGTTTGGTTCTTGCGTCACTAAAAAACGTCGCTAATTCAGCAAATTTTTGTAGTGAGCTTTTGTATAGGTGAACAAGAGATACCTAGGAGTGAGCTTTTGTATTAGGAAAAAAAAAAACTTCATCATGATAGAAAGATTGAGAAGAATGCCATGCATGATTAAAACATAATGGTCCAAGTATATGAGTGCTTCTAGAATACTTTGTAATCGGAAGCTACCTTTGTCTATAAGATCACGACTATAAGACCAACTAAACTTTCTGGATCAATGTTCAAACAAAACAACATTTCAATAAAATTATTGTATTAGAAATGAGAATGCTAGTATGGATGATCTGAAAACACATTTAAACATACGATAAGAAATGAGTGTACTCATAAGAAGTTAGAGGTGGTGTCAATTCAGTACTAGATGTGAGAAACTCGTCTTAGCTGCTTTGCACATGTGTAACGTAAACAAATAAATGTTCCGATAAGACCGCGACAAGGCTATAAGTAGCCTCTTTAAAGAAGGATGCGTTTTCCATGAGTGTTACATAGGGAAGGCATTTTTTGAGATAAGTCCAGTCATTAATAACTGTCATGTTAGGACGCGCTACCAGCACCAAGACCTCCTCCTATTTAATTATTGTGAACCCATGTCTAATATTCCTCCATTTCAGTGTTACCAGTAGATGAACCCCTCCGTAACAAAACTTGCGAGTTATTTCTCCGAAAAACAAAAAATAACTTGCAAGATGCTGATCGTCGACTAGTTATATTTTGGTTATGATCTGATAAACTCACATTTTTCATAATTAGTCGCAAATTTTGTTGACATTGGTTTATAATAGATATCACTAGAAGTACTTGTGAACTAGTATAGTTTGAGAGGTCGACAGAGATCAATTTTCCTCCCAAATTACATACTAATCCTTTTCTTCTTACATGCATGGAGACGTTTTTGGTTTAACATCTTCTAATCTTCTAATTTGTACTTGGTGTACAGTTAAATTCTCCCCCTACAAAGTTGATACACCTCTTAATCTTCTGAGCCCCAGCTAGCTGTATCAAGAACACATCACCGGCGCATGCCGCTTCGGGCAGATGCGGTCCATTACGACGACGAACGCCATTACCATGTCGCAGTCGACCCCCGGGTGGACGACCAGGCTGAAGACGTCGTCGCTCAGCACGACCGACTTGCTCGCCACCACCTTGCGCGATATCTGGGCCACCAGCTCCCCCGACCTGCTCAGTATCTTGCAGGACCGCCGCCAGAAACTGCCTTCTATTCGGAAGTCGGGCGAGGTGCTGCTGGCACCAGTACCGCTGCCGGTCATGAATACCTCCAACCCCTTGCTGCTGCCGACGAAGGACCGCCCTCGTCTCATGGAGAAAATCCGGGACTTGGAACTTATTTTCAGGAGGCTGTCGTCGCTTCTGAATCCGTTCCATTGGTCATGAATGCTTAAAACCTGTTAAAACAAGGTTTAGTGTCATATATATGTCCACGAAAAGAATCATCTGCTTATAGCAGTATTTATATACACTATACTGAAATAATATAAATATATAACTCTCAGCCGTTTGTCAAATCTTTAGAATTTGTTGTACTTTTAAAATGTGCACTCGGAATGATGATATAAGAATATAATCTTTGGTTTTGGTGCAATGGCAAATATTTAGACAATATTCATAATTATGTGTGTGATCTTACAAGAAAGGATAATTTTTCTTTTTCAATATATCTACAATTATTGCCACCATCAAGCAGACCATTATCTCTAATGAATCTGAATATAGTCACATTGACATGATCTAGATACTGAATTGCATACTAGTGGATATCAGTGGGGGAATTGGGATTCTGATCAGGTTAACGTGACTACTCCATATGAGCTCCTCTTTCTCAATTCCTAACATATATTTTGATTCACTGCACACACACTTGACTATATATGTACGGCAGTGTCCGTAGCCACGTGTCGGCCCACCATTGGAGGGGGTCTGAAAATTTTAGGAGGTGGTGGGGGGCGCGGGCCAGGCCCACGGTCACCCCTCCTGCGGACAGTTTAGCATTTTCCATATATGTAAGCTCAGATCTCTTACTGAAACAAGAAGAAAGGGAAATAATTAGCGATTAAATTGTGTCTTTTTTCCTACCTGGGGCCGGAGAGCAAGCAGAGCCCTCCCCTCTCCGTCCATGAGGAGAAGCTCCTTGTGTTTCCTCGAGTAGTTGTCGACCCGGAACGCCAGCCTCCCCTTGTCGTCGTAGACCGAGAAGCCGTCGGTCCCTTGGAAGGTCATGCTCGACTTCTTCCAAACAGTCCACACCGACGGCGAGCTATCGCCGATCACTCTCATGAGTCCTCCCGTGGCGCCTTCTGTTGGATGAATCTTGCCCATCTATGTTATATATGATCGGAAGCTGATGAAGAAGAGTTCAAGGTAAGTGAGGATGGAAGAGGAGGGGTGGTTCTCTTTTATGGGAGTATTTGGCAAGAGGACGGGGAATATGTTAGGTTGGTTTAGCTAGGCACAGCTATGTAGATCATGGAACTTACGTAGGATCCCAACTTTATGATGCAATGGCTAAACTTGGTTCCATCTTTTTCAAATATACTCTTAGAATATCTATCAATAATAGTATTGAGTACTTATTCCATTTGAAGTTGGCATTTGCACACATATTTTCAAAAAAAAACAAGAAGAAATGATATATATTCAGTTAAAGATCACATACATAATTGTGAATACGTACTTGTGTATTTAATCCTTAATTATTAAATAGTGGGATTCCTAAAATCCCTGAAAGATCCATAGCATTATTGTGTATTATTTACTTGATCTTCCATTCGGTCAGCCAATATCTTGGTTAACTTCCTGCAACAAGTTTGAGATAGGAACTTGATCTAGATTCAACCCATGAGTCTGCTGGAAAGGAGGTCTGGCTCACAATCTTATAGTGGATTAAGAAATTGGTACTGACCAAAAGAAATGAGGTTCTAACTATGAGACTGCCATAACTTAATTTGTGGTGTTACGGATTCAGCGAGCCGGGCTCACCATAAATCTAATTGATTTTCCTCTACTTGATGTATGGTATGGAAATGAGTGCACGCAGTGGCTTGCAGCCTGGAAGAGCCCTCCTTATTAATTTTTATACATCAAGTGGAGGAGAATCAAGTGCACGATAACCCTGACTCATTTCGATGTTATGTAGGTGGATCCGATGGTTCTTAATTGTCATTCTTGATATTGTTCATAGCTGTTATTTTGTAATGTTGACTTTGCTGTGAATGAAATTTGACCGGGTTCTACTTGATCTAATCCTTTGTACTCTCTACAACTACCATTATAATTTATAACTATCAGTTGGGCTTGGTTTCAACAAGGACTTCAACACAACATTCTTCTCGATCCCACAATATGTCGAATAATATATTCGTAGATGGAGATGGGATTCTAACTTGAGTAAAGAGGTTACTCGTGCAATATAAAGGTGGTGACACAAAAAGAGTATATGAACTTTAGAAAAAAGAAGAAGAAGATATTGCACAAACTCGGTTGCTGCAAACGTAAGAATGTGCGTGAGTAATGTTTCTTTTAATCAGGAAAAGAGTCGAAAGAAGCAAAGATCAATGGCTCTGGCTGACTGATGTCTGGCTACATCGGTTCAGGTCCGCAAGTTGCGACGACCACTCACCACTCGCATGCGTTTGTAAGTGAAAAAAGAGACCGAGTAGTTGGTCATTTCTTTCTCACCTGGTCGGTACCA
>JANAVB010016599.1:12644419-12786919 GCA_029216955.1 Iris pallida | reverse complement strand
ACACAAGAAAATAAATATCCATCACAATATCCAAAATGAGATATATCCATCACAATATCCAGATAAGATATATCCATCAAAATAAATCCAGTCAATATATGTATCTACTTTCGTCTATGCTGGGACAGATAGAACTTCCTCAGCCAGCGCGCATAAGTAGGATCCGCGGCAGCCAGATCAATATCTGTAGTGTCCCAAATTCGTGATACGTATTTAGTATACGTATACGTGTTTTGGACCCGTATTTTTTTAATCATGATTCGTTAATTTTGGTTAATTTTGTTTTGATTAGTTTAATTGGCTTATGGTTCATTATGGTAATTGCATTGGCTTGGTTTGGTTCGGTTTATTTGACCTTGCTTGTTTTGGTGGAGAACCACTCCTACCTACCACCACTCCCACCATAAATATCAATCCCACTCTCTCTTCCATTATTACTCATTACTCATTTCTTCTTCTCCATCTTTACTCCTCACCAACCTGAGAGAGAGTAGAGAGCTTAGGCAAGTGCACCTTGTTTCAAGGAGGAAGTCTATTTTTATTGTTCCATTATTTTTCTCATGTGTTTCTAACCCACTTTAGTACTTGGCATTTTTCATTTTCATGGTTAAATTCTTGTAAATCTAGCTTTGTGGTATTTTTGGTTTCTCCGGGAGTTTTTGATATATCAAACTTGCATATTTTGCTAGTTGATGATCCCATGTTGCAGAGAATTTCGTTTGGTCCAAATTTGACCTATGTAATTTTGCTGAGCCGTATGAACATTTTTGACACTCAGCCGCATAGGCATCATTATTTTAATACATTAAGAATAGAATTCATCAGCACCCAAGAGAGCCGCATATGGTACTTGAGCCAGCCGCATATGCATGCAATATTTTGCATGCTATATTCTAACGTGCATTTTACAATATTTTATTGCCAATGCATGCATTTTATGCATTGTTCCAATGCATCCTCCAAATGCATTTATTAGCATTCAATTAATGCTTCATGCATGGATTACATGCATTTTGGATAAGCTAGCCGCATAAGACTCTTAAAGCTTTATATCTAATGCATTCCTGATGTAGTACTTAAATGCATTTAATGCATTTAAGACCTTGATATTTAATATTTTATGCTTGCACTCCTAATGTAGTACTTAAATGCTTTAATGCATTTAAGTCCTTAATATTCAATATTTTATGCTTAATGCCTTTCCTGGGAGACTCAGCCGCATGAGTCCTTAGGAATGCATCTAATGCATTTTTTGGCATTCTTAAAATGCATTTTTCCTAATGCCCTTCCTTGGAGAGCCAGCCGCATAAGCATTTTGAATACATTAAGTAATGCATGTCCAGCATGCATTAATGTTGACTTAAGCATTTGCATGGCTTAAGCATTTGAATGTATTATTAGTTAGTGAGCCGCAGGGAATATTTATTTGGCCGCATGAGATGTCTACGTTGGCCGCATGGAAAATTTATAAGTAGCCGCATGTAATTGCTTTGCTAGCATTAGCTTGTGCATGGAAATATATGAGCCGCATGGCACTTCAATATTGGCCGCATGGCATTTTCTTTAAATAATTGCATGCAACCTGTTGAGCCGCAGGGCCTTATGTGCTTGGATGGCATATTATAAAATAATATAATCATTGCTTGGCCACGTGAACCATTAATTAAAAGGTTCATGTGAACTTTTTCTTACTGCATTAGTTGTTGAGTCCCACATGGCCTCTGTACTTGAGTGGCCACGTGTCCCTTTTCTTTTATTTGAGTGGAAGCTTGCATTTATTGCGGTTTCCTCTCTCCTTGACTTTTCTGGTTACATGAATATTTTTTGCTGGCCGCATGGCCCCTTCAGTTATTTTCTGGCCGCATAAGCCTTGGCTGGCCGCATGGGTGGCCTCCCACTCTCTTTGGCCGCATGTATGTTCTTCCACTTTTGGGTCGCATGGGTCCACTTTTATTGTTTAAATATTTTATTTGCCTGAATTGTGGTCAGAATTTCTTTCCACTCCCAACATGAAAGTTGTAGAGTTTCTCCTTGGCTTCAAGAATATATATATATATATATATATATATATATATATATATATATATATATATATATATATATATATATATATATATATATATATATATATATATTATATTATTATTTAATTATCACATGAATGCTTGTGCCATATTAAATTGTTTTCTAACACGACAGTGACCCGCCGTGGTGCACTCCTGACAAGATAACTTGACCTGACAAATTGACATGATAACTTGGCATGATAATTCTTAACAGTGGCCCGTCGTGGCGCACTCTTGACAAGTAAACCTGACATGATATTTCTCGAAATACTGTTGCGATGGCTAACATAACACGACAAGATTGAATGGTCTGGACACCGTGGACGATTGTGCTTGTGCAAATAAACTCGTCTTGTCTTGCATCATGTCTAGGATGGGGACCCCTGAGTACCACGGTCAGGGATTCCCACTGAATTCGACTAAGGCTAACAACTAGAATAATCCAGTAGTCATGAAGAGATTTTCCAGCTACAGGCAATCCCGTTATCTGGGCGCCCCACTTGGGATCTGTAGCCTGCCGACGAGTAGGGCACATTTCTAGCACACTGTCATGTGTTGCACCCTTATTGTACTAATATTCGACCTGGATAACCTGGATGGTCTACAGGGCTTGTGGCTGTAGAATAATCTCGCTGCATCTTGTTAGTAACTAGGCCTGTGATAACCCTAGTTAGTTAAAGTATCAAGCCGTACTTATTGCTTGGCCGTGAATGATGGATGAAGTTCAACCAGTCTAGTCTTGTCTTGATCCTGTACAAGATTGTTACATGTCTTGATTTCTTATATTATCTTGCTGATAAATGGTGGGAGAAACCAAGTTCTGTTCAGACGAAGGGTTACAACCCCGGTCCTTGTTTGGTTTACAGGTTGTAATCTGGTTATCTGAATAGTCCTATGGTTATCTCATCGTATATCACCTGTCATGCTTGATACGTTTTACCTTACCAACAATATTTGGAGACGGAGTTTTATTCAGGTGAAGGGTTACAACTCCGGTCCTTATTTGTTTTAAGGGTTGTGACCTGGCTAGTTGAATGGTTTTCTCATACTCTATTATGACTGTTGTTATTCTTTTAATATCAAGCCCTTTTATTACTGTCTTTTATGTAATTATATTCTTGTGCTAATTGCTGGTTTTAATTCCTAAGTGAAGCCTCCTTTGTGGCACTTGCTCTTTCTGGGGTCTGACCCAGCTGGTTTTGTATGACCAGATACCGGAGCAGCACCAGAGGATCTACCGACCTTCCAGCTATATGGTGACCACTAGAGGGAATCCTGGCAGCGAGTGGGTTTATTTTGGCTCTCCCACTCTATTGTAAAATTATTCTTTTGAGGCGTTTAGCCACCGAACAAGTGTTAGCTCGTGTACATTTTTACTTACTGTCTGCCTACGGGTTGTAACATGATTGGCAACCTAGGGTTGATCATGTATGACTAAAACTCTTGCTAGTCATCACATTTTGTAACGACTAGCTTCATGATAGGCTAAATATATAATATTTGGGACGTCTTACTATTGTATATTTGGTGGTCTTACATCTTGTAACATCTACTTATTGCTTGTGATTGAGACATTAGGCTTGTTATTGACCATAAGAGACTGATGGCTTGTAGATAAACCCTCATATATCTAGACATCCGTGACCGTATAGTGGAGTGGATCCCATTTCATTATACGTAGCTGGCTATGTCTGCTCCCGCTCTCCAGTGTTCTGGTTCTGGGGCGTGACATGGTTTAAGTGGTGGCCCATGCAGGTCTTGTAAATCAAGATATGTGAGGGTTTACCGAATAGATGTCTCAATCAGTATTCGTCCTTGATCTCTGCTCGTATCTTCTGAACCCCTGAATTCTTGTCCTGATCATATGCTTGTATCGTTGATCTGTACTGGTCCTTTCTTATTGTTTTCTATGTCGTCTTCTTCAGCGGCATTGTTCCTGGATCTGCCGATCAGCAAGGCGGAGCGCCTCCCGTGGACCAGCAGCAACCAGAAGATCAGGCCCAGCACTCAGGAGCAGCCTCCCGAGTCATACCTACCGAAGATCCCGAGCCACCAGTACAGCCCGTCCAGCCTGCAGAGCCCGATGATGGCACTTTGGTAGGTCTCATCAGGACCTTGTTAGCTTCCCAGGATCGTAGAGGAGATGCCTTACACCAGGCAGTGGAAGATGCTCTGAACAGAGGCGGTCGTCATGGGAACAGTGCAGCGAACAGTTTCAAGCGCCTGAACCCTCCATTCTTCGATAGCAGTGAAGATGCTATCGCTGCTGACGCGTGGCTTCAGGACACCGAAGTGATTCTAGAAACAGCCAGAACCCCAGAAGATGAGAAGGTGGCCGTGGAGCACCTGCAGTTGTTGGATCTAGCCCGCAACTGGTGGACGGCTCAGGCCTTTGGACTAGCGACGCCTATTACCTGGACAGTATTCCGTGAGAGGTTCCGGACCAAGTACTTCGATGCGGTGGCTCGGTACGATCTTCAGACCAAGTTCACCAATTTGAAGCAGATGGGCAGGATGGTCGATGGATATGCAGCCGAGTTCTCCAGGCTTAGTTGGTTTGCTCCCACCCTGGTGGCGACTGAGTTCGACAGAGCCCAGCGGTTCCAGCAGGGGATCAACCTCGAGATTTTATTGGCAGTAGAGCAGTTTGAGCATCAGACTTTTGATGTGATACTGAGGGCAGCCAGGAGGCACGAGTATACCTCCCACAGGATCGTGGACAGGACCGGAGGTCGAAAGCGATCCCATGGCCAGATGACCCCGTCGACAGCACCAGCCCCGACAGTCAGGGCTTTGACAATTGGAACTCCGAGGTAGGTGGCCTCAGTGACGTCGGTCATATTCCCTCAGCAACAGAAGCAGAAGCAGTCTTCCAGAATGGGCTGCACTCATTGTGGGAAGCCAGGACACGTTGTTTCGGAGTGTCGCAGAGCACAGGGATTGTGTTTGGCTTGCGGGGCACCGGACCACAAGATAGGGTCCTGTCCGAATAGGGCTAGTTCATCATCGATCCAGACTAGTCCCTCGGTAAGGGGGCCAGCGCCAGCACCAGTACAACAGCAGTACCAGCCTCCGAGGCCGTTGCCGCCTCAGACCCAAGTATTCCAGCAACAGAGACCCCAGCAGTATGCCCTGGTCCAAGCTCAAATTCAGAACCCCCAGAGAGGTTCCTAGCAGGATATTTTCCCTCTTCCTTATGCCTTCAATTCCTTGCTTGCGTGATTGATTATTTGATTGATTGATTGCTTGGTATAGCTTGTCCCTGCATCTCTAGCCACTTGATTAAATTTCGAGGACGGAATTCTTTTAAGGTGGGTAGGATGTAGTGTCCAAAATTCGTGATACGTATTTAGTGTACGTATACGTGCTTTGGACCCATATTTTGTTAGTCATGATTAGTTAATTTTGGTTAATTTTGTTTTGATTGGTTTAATTGGCTTATGGTTCATTATGGTAATTGTATTGGCTTGGTTCGGTTCGGTTTATTTGACCTTGCTTGTTTTGGTGGAGAACCACTCCTACCTACCACCACTCCCACCATAAATATCAATGCCACTCTCTCTCTTCCATTATTACTCATTACTCATTTCTTCTTCTCCATCTTTACTCTTCACCAACCTGAGAGAGAGAGTAGAGAGCTTAGGCAAGTGCACCGTGCTTCATGGAGGAAGTCTATTTTTATTGTTCCATTGTTTTCTCATGTGTTTCTAACCCACTTTAGTACTTGGCATTTTTTATTTCCATGGTTAAATTCTTGTAAATCTAGCTTTGTGGTATTTTCAATTTTTGGGAGTTTTTGATCTATCAAACTTGCATATTTTGCTAGTTGATGATCCCATATTGCAGAGAATTTCGTTTGGTCCAAATTTGACCTATGTAATTTTGCTGAGCCGTATGAACATTTTTGGCACTCAGCTGCATAGGCATCATTATTTTAATACATTAAGAATGGATTGCATCAGCACCCAAGAGAGCTGCATATGGTACTTGAGCCAGCCGCATATGCATGCAATATTTTGCATGCTATATTCTAACGTGCATTTTACAATATTTTATTGCCAATGCATGCATTTTATGCATTGTTCCAATGCATCCTCCAAATGCATTTATTAGCATTCAATTAATGCTTCATGCATGGATTACATGCATTTTGGATAAGCTAGCCGCATAAGCCTCTTAAAGCTTTATATCTAATGCATTCCTGATGTAGTACTTAAATGCATTTAATGCATTTAAGACCTTAATATTTAATATTTTATGCTTGCACTCCTAATGTAGTACTTAAATGCTTTAATGCATTTAAGTCCTTAATATTCAATAATTTATGCTTAATGTCTTTCCTGGGAGACTCAGCCGCATGAGTCCTTAGGAATGCATCTAATGCATTTTTTGGCATTCTTAAAATGCATTTTTCCTAATGCCCTTCCTTGGAGAGCCAGCCGCATAAGCATTTTGAATGCATTAAGTAATGCATGTCCAGCATGCATTAATGTTGACTTAAGCATTTGCATGTATTATTAGTTAGTGAGCCGCAGGGAATATTTATTTGGCCGCATGAGATGTCTACGTTGGCCGCATGGAAAATTTATAAGTAGCCGCACGTAATTGTTTTTCTAGCATTAGCTTGTGCATGAAAATATATGAGCCGTATGGCACTTCAATATTGGCCGTATGGCCTTTTCTTTAAATAATTGTATGCAATTGCATGCAACCTGTTGAGCCGCAGGGCCTTATGTACTTGGATGGCATATTATAAAATAATGTAATCATTGCTTGGCCACGTGAACCATTAATTAAAAGGTTCACGTGAACTTTTTCTTACTGCATTAATTGTTGAGTCCCACATGGCCTTTGTACTTGAGTGGCCACGTGTCCCTTTTCTTTTGCTTGAGTGGAAGCTTGTATTTATTGCAGTTTCCTATCTCCTTGACTTTTCTGGTTGCATGAATATTTCTTGCTGGCCGCATGGCCCCTTCAGTTATTTTTTGGCCGCATAAGCCTTGGCTGGCCGCATGGGTGGCCTCCCACTCTCTTTGGCCGCATGTATGTTCTTCGACTTTTGGGTCGCATGGGGTCCACTTTGATTGTTTAAATGTTTTATTTGCCTGAATTGTGGTCAGAATTTCTTCCCACTCCCAACATGAAAGTTGTAGAGTTTCTCCTTGGCTTCAAGAATATATATATTATATTATTATTTAATTACCACATAAATGCTTGTGTCATATTAAATTATTTTTTGACACGACAGTGGCCCGCCGTGGTACACTCCTGACAAGATAACTTGACCTGACAAATTTGACATGATAACTTGGCATGATAATTCTTAACAGTGGTCCGCCGTGGCGCACTCTTGACAAGTAAACCTGACATAATATTTCTTAAAATGCTGTTGCGACGGCTAACATGACACGACAAGATTGAATGGTCTGGACACCGTGGACGATTGTGCTTGTACAAATGAACCCGTCTTATCTTGCATCATGTCTAGGACGGGGACCCCTGAGTACTACGGTCAGGGATTCCCACTGAATTCGACTAAGGCTAACAACTAAAATAATCCAGTAATCATGAAGAGACTTTCCAGCTACAGACAATCCCATTATCTGGGTGCCCCACTTGGGATCTGTAGCCTGCCGACGAGTAGGGCACATTTCCAGCATACTGTCATGTGTTGCACCCTTATTGTACTAATATTCTACCTGGATAACTTGGATGGTCTGCAGGGCTTGTGACTGTGGAATAATCTCGCTGCATCTTGTTAGTAACTAGGTCTGTGATAACCCTAGTTAGTTAAGTATCAAGCCGTACTTATTGCTTGGCCGTGAATGATGGATGAAGTTCAACCAGTCTAGTCTTGTCTTGATCCTGTACAAGATTGTTACATGTCTTGATTTCTTATATTATCTTGCCGATAAATGATGGAAGAAACCAAGTTCTGTTCAGACGAAGTGTTACAACCCCGGTCCTTGTTTGGTTTACGGGTTGTAACCTGGTTATCTGAATAGTCCCATGGTTATCTCATCGTATATCACCTGTCAAGCAAGATTTGGAGACGGAGTTCTATTCAGGTGAAGGGTTACAACCCCGGTCCTTATTTGGTTTAAGGGTTGTGACCTGGCTACTTGAATGGTTTCCTCGTACTCTATTATGACTGTTGTTATTCTTTTAATATCAAGCCCTTTTATTACTGTCTTTTATGTAATTATATTCTTGTGCTAATTGCTGGTTTTAGTTCCTAAGTGAAGCCTCCATTGTGGCACTTGCTCTTTCTGGGTCTGACCCAGCTGGTTTTGTATGGCCAGATACTGGAGCAGCACCAGAGGATCTACCGACCTTCCAGCCACATGGTGACCACTAGAGGGAATCCTTGCAACGAGTGAATTTATTTTGGCTCTCCCACTCTATTTTAAAATTATTCTTTTGAGGCGTTTAGCCGTCGAGCAAGTGTTAGCTCGTGTACATTTTTACTTACTGTCTGCCTACGGGCTGTAACATGATTGGCAACCTAGGGTTGATCATGTATGACTAAAACTCTTGCTTGTCATCACATTTTGTAACGACTAGCTTCATGATCAGCTAAATATGTAATGTTTGGGACGCCTTACTATTGTATATTTGGTGGTCTTACATCTTGTAACATCTACTTACTTGCTTGTGATTGAGACATTAGGCTTGTTATTGACCATAAGAGACTGATGGCTTGTAGATAAACCCTCAAATATCTAGACAGCCGTGACCGTATAGTGGAGTGGATCCCATTTCATTATACGTAGCTGGCTATGTCTGCCCCCGCTCTCCAGTGTTCTGGTTCTGGGGCGTGACAATATCCAGAGGAGATGGATGACTGGAACTCCCCGTGGAACTGCCCTGTGGTGCCACCTCCTCCTTCACAGCTCCCTCGGCTTTAGAAATTACTTCTGAAGTAGCTCTCTCGGTGGAACTGCCCTCTGGAGCTGGAGCCACCGCCTCTTTCACAGCCATCTGTGCCTCCCTCAAGCGAGATCCTCGGGTCTTAGGTGCCATCTTTGAGAACGGGTGCCATCTCATTTGAGTACATTTTCGAAAGTAGATAAAATACAGAAAATTCAATTTTTTCCAAGTGTGAGAACGGATGGCTCAGAACACAACCCAAAATTCATTCTAGCATACATTAGTGTGAATCATCTATGTTCTGTACATATGGTGTAGTATATATTCTTATCGTATCTAGTATCTGAAGAATGTAACAGAATCAAGATGAACTCACATAATGTAATACTAAGACATCATCTACTACTATATAAGATATAGTGATAGGTTTTTATATCATCATTGCCGAGGGATGAGGGTCGAAGGACAGTCAACTTTATCTACGGCTACATAGTTTCTGCCTCGCCAGTCGAATGACTGCAGGGACTATGTCCTGATCACTATGTCGTACCGTAGATTAATGCAAGTGGAGCTGGAGCTGGAGCCAAAATACAGAATCCAAAATCCAAAATACAAAATCCAATCCCTGGGTTCGCCGAAAATACAAAAACAAAGATTGACACACAGTACTAATTCATATGTCACTACAAAAAAAGTGACCTTTTGGGACAACAAAAAAACGTCATAATAAATAGGTTTACTGTCCCAACTACTATTTGGGACGGTCTTTAGGACGGCAATGGGTGGTCTCATTAGGGTGGCGTGGCAAAAAGTTAAATGACGGATATTTGTCATCCCAAATACTTATAAAGGACTGTTAAACTCCCGTCCCAAAAGGTTTCAAAATTATAAATTCTGCAGGACAGTTTATAAATCTGTCCCAAAAAATATGTCCCAAAAACTTAATCCTCTTCCTATTTGTATATAAAATATACAATTAAATTTTATATAGAACAAAAATCACACAGAACTATTTAATCGCAAATGCATTATGGTAGCTGCAACATTAAGACAAGAAATTTTTATAAAACATTTAAAAGTCATATCCAACTGTTTACAAAATGAAACAAAAGTTTACATCACATCGAATTTTTCCCCCACAACATAAAATTCATATCCCATTGTTTATAAAATAAAAGTTTACATCACATCGATAGCCACATGTGCATGTCAAACGCACCATCTGCAGCCTTCTTTGGAGCAGCCTTCTGTGAAGGAGTTACACGACAGCAGACGGCTGTCCTCAAGAGAATCGCCAATTCAGTGAAAACCTCCTTATATCTCTTCAGAACAATTTCTAAAGCAACACCATCCACAACAAATGCCAAGTCCTGTGGAAACAAAGAAATAAGGACAAAGTTCTTCATGGGAGTAAAAGATTCAGCTGAAGTATGACTTGATAGTTTTGAGAGAAACTACAGATGCAAAAGGGCATGCCAAATTGAGATGTAAACTTGCGAAACAATAGCATGATACAAGTGTGGTTAAGATATAAAATGGAATGGCACCAATGATATCAATGTTGATGAAATCAATATAAATTAGCTAGGAGTTCAGACTGGAGGATAGAACATATGCTACAAACACATCTTTTGGGCATCATTGATGAAAGAAAGAAACAAAAACCAAAAGTGATTATACCACCGGTTACAAGGTCACTAGCTAACTAGACTTATCTAGCTCCGCATAAAGAATTCTTCTACTTCTCACCAATTAAGAAAATCATAAATAATATGTTAAAGAAATAAGAATGTGAGGGTCCACGGATGAATATTCCAGGCATAGATCATGGGCAGACTTGAAACTTTCAAACCTGTACACACATTTCCTAGATCTATCATGCTCAGCTTGCATAAGCACTGCTTGAGTTCTTAAAGGAGTGGAAGGTTTAGCAAATGAGAGGAGCAAGGGAGAAACATATATAACTATTCCCTTTATTCCAATTAGTCATTCTCTATTTTTAATTGTTATTAATTTGAAATATGACAAACAATGAAGAATGGAATAAATATCTAAAGAGGTTCTTTTCTAAGAGTAATATATGATGCTGCTTTTACCAACTGCTTGAATCCTTTTCCTCTATTCATTTAGTACCCCTTAAGAGTGAAGATCTATTAGCTAAAATAGCTTCCATTTGAATGCCTTGGCCCCGCCATTTATCTTCTTCAAAACGTAAGGAAAATTAAACTTACTAGAGAGAACTTTTTGAATAGACTCCTCAGACAGCATGGACTCTGCAAAACAAGCCACAAACGAGTTTAAAAAAATCAATCCTTGAAGAATACATTTTCATGACATTTTTTATTCAATAGTTGAAAAGCCACAAATCCATGCAGTCTAACTTATAGCTCCTTTCCGACACAAAATATTGTGCTAATATATAATATTCCCATCAACAAGTACATAAGGTTGAAGTTGATTGCTATTCTGTTAAGTACAAGAATAGGTAAACATTTAGTGTTATACCAACTTAACACCCATGACTAAAGAGCAACTTCTCATTAATTTCTTAATACCTTGATTCCACAACACCAGACGACAATTTGATACCAGTGACTTAAGAGCAACTTCTTATTGATGTAAGAAATTAGAAGTTACAATTCCCCAATTCATCCCTCAACCAAGAATATAGGAATAAACCAAAATGCACAAAAGGCAAGGAATTACGGAGGTTCAACTTGAATCATGAAATTATATAATTCATGGATGAGCCAAAATGACAGACCCGAATGTCTCCAACCAAACAGTACCTTAGAATGCAAGTGAAAAATACATGGCTACACTAAATGAAACTATCGAAAAACTGTTAATATTAGAATGTTAACTTTCTGTATGCAAGTCTATGTGAAACTAGCCCAGTCTATATGAAAGTAAAAAAAGAACAGTGTTCCATCATCTAAATCCAGCAGCTTCACACACTATTGTTTATTTCCATATAATTGTATAATTCTCTCTAAATCGAACATGGTATGCTATTACTTCATTTGGTGCTAAAATATTCATTTATTTGTTAGAAATAATGATTGGCTGGATCAGTCTAAATAGAACTGGAGTAGTTTATGATAACTTTATTCTACAGGCTCACAAATTACAGAATTGGTGCTGTTTGGGATAACTTCATTGCACATTCCAAATAGAATCGGTCCAAATAGAATTGATATAGTTTAGAACAGTGTTACATTATATAAACTAGTACGATATGTCCAAGCAGCTCAATTTAACTAAAAATGAAGTCGATATGAGTACAAAATACCTGAACTAAAAGAAGGCTACCCAATATTAATCATTCAAGGGTCACAGATTATGATTTTGTTTGAAATACTAATTTGTCTTTTAACATGTCAATAGGCCAGAATCTCACCAGGAATCTCTAAAAAAGATTCATCAAATCTTTCTCTTGTTTGAGTTTCCAACCTTCAACTCTTTCCTTCCAATCTACACTTCCCAGCCCATATGAGTTCAAATCCTTTGAAGGGTCCACTATTCTCACGGGAACTGTGCTCAGACACCAAAATGAAGAGAGATACATTAATTGACTCATAAAGCAAAATATGTTGAAATTCTTTGAAAATTGAAATAACAAAAAAAGTTACCTGGTAAGCTAGGATCGACACTAGAAATTGAGTGTGTACGTTTCTCCCCATACCCTAGAGTGCCAGATGATCTGATGGACTGTCGATCAGGCGAAGCATCAGGTACTTCCCCAGAAACCTGAAAGTGAGCAAAAGGAGATCCAAGAAATGATCTGATATGCAGTGAACAAAAAACACTATCATATGCAATTGTAAAATGATGTTGGATTACAAGGTCACAGTGGGTGAAAAGAGACCAAAGGACATCGCACCAACAATTCCTTATACAAAGATGGTCACGTCTTTTCTAGAGCTCACTTTATATTGGACTGTTACACGGTACCATACCGAGGAGGGAAATGCTGGAATGATGAGCAATTTAACTAAGATGTCCATGCATCAGGAATACGAAATGTTGAGTTGCAAGAAGAATGTCTCATGATCTATGAAAAAACATGTTTCTAAAGACATCATATCAGGGGAACTTGATCAGCCACTTTTTTATGCATAAACTTAGTAGCACTTGAACAAGCCAAGAGAACTTTAAATTGAAGTACTTCAGGTGCCAATTATTAGATTCAATTATTTCAAGAACCATTTGGTTTCCTAAGTAATAGACCACACACTGATTCTGCCACATCAATTGTTTTTTTACTTCAAGGCCTGGTCATTTGCAGAGCATTTGATCTTTTGATAAGGAAGTGGAAGTACTCAGTAACCTGAAATAAATAAGAAGGCTTCTAATGCCACTGTATTGAAGTTATTGTCGAAATGTCACACTTGTCCACTAGTCAAACGGGGGATACGGTGTTGAGATTCATGTCTAGAAGAAGTAGATAAATCAACAGCTTCTTCCTGGCCTTGTCGCCATGTATGCACTGCCTTGTCGTTGCCTTGAGCGTAATTGAACTCATTATCCAGATCATCAGCTCCATCCTCCTCATCATCTCCCTCAACTCTAGGACTGCCTGTAATGTGATGCATCAAGCAGATAACTCACATCAAAATCCATAATGTAGGAAACAGCATCATAAGTTATACAAAAATATAAATGAACAAGTCATAGTGACACAATTATCTAATTTGAAAACTTTTCTATATCCTTCCCAACTTTTCCTTACAAATGTGGTTGACTTGTTCAGCATGCTATTTTCCAGCAACTAAGCATTTCAACCCTCTTGGATGAACTTTTTCAATTTTCTATGATGTGGTCCATGTACATGATGGACCAACATTCACATTTTCTATTAACGCTGCCAGTTTTCGATACTTGCTATTTCTCGTACAATGTACTAAATTGACATTTGAACCCCTTATGTATGTTCCGATCTAGTTGAAATCTATGAGGAAGTCATAAAGTCAGATATATAACTTATAACTTATATTACAGTTAGAACACCTAAAGTACTGAGGACATAATTTTTCAAATAAAAGCTGACCTTTATGCCTTTTGTACCTGGTCTTGCATTGAGGGCAAGACCGATTCCCATCTCTCCGCTCATATTCATAGCAAGGACGGCACACCGGGAAGGCACACTCATTGCAAGCAACAAAAATATCACCCGTCTCGGTAAGCCCTACAGTGTCACCACAAATCTGGCACACTTGACCATTCAGATTTTTCAAGGGCTTGGCCTGCAACATCAATACAAATATAATTAAGGACGGCAAACTCAATCAAAGGACAGATGTGCTTCATGTAACTACTATATTCCGCAAGAGTACGACGAGGTCAAAAGTAAACTTCAAGAAATCTAAAAAAATCAGTGAGATTAGAATAAGTTAAAATCAAAGAGAATGATAACGATATAATTGAACATATAAATGATTTTATTGTCCTCTCAGTTTTCGTTTTGAAAACATTGAGCTAAAATCTGAAAGATGACTAGATCTATTACATTATAAGTATTCAAGATTATACCCAACTAGAGGATTACAATGTTGATGAAATTAAGTCAAAACACAAAAATTGAAAGCATACATATAAAATAACTATATTTTCTATAATCCAACTTAAACTTAACCATATTCAGAAGAAAAAAAAAACATAACAAAGTAATATTTTCACAAGGAGGACAAAATAATTTGTATATAACAACAATAACTGATTACCTATGTTTGATTTTGCTTCTATGTTAATGCTCCATGGCGGAGTGCTTCAATCGAGGTGTCATCGCCCTCTGATCATTCATAATATGATTCTACTACAACCAACAACGATTCTTTAGCAAAGTAATAATAATAAATAAAGGGGATGTAGCAAGTATACATTGAACACAACTGTAGATTGAAGAAGTATTGCTATTTCACAAAGGACCAGAACTCACTCCAAATTTTCATAGGATCACAGAAAATGTTTTTATTTCATGTATTGTAGTATATTAATTCATAAACTATATACATATGATTGTTATTACCAAGTTGATGGCGTTAGAAGCCCATCGGACAACAACTATATGTGAGATGGCAACAGAAAATGTGTCTTCTTTGTTATCCATCGTCTTTCCAGGAACCCCTGCACGCAAAAGGACCAAAATATCCAAATTTTATTTGCAAACAAGGACATTAAGGTGGAAAATTTGGCAAAGGATGGAGGACCGCTGTGAGCTTCTATCGTGTTGAACCCATCGTCCGCCTCACCCTTATCGTTTAAGCCCCAACTGGATCTCAAGCCAAAAAACAAAGCTCCACATACAAAAAATATAATTAAAAAATTATGCACAAGGGATGACTTCCAAAGAGAAAGCACTAGAGAAAACTCAAGATATCAAGAAATATCATGATCTGCTTACACTTAGAAGTCACGACGATCTCGTCGAAATCAAAACTCACCCCCCATGTGATGGAGTCACCAGCGGGTGCCAGCACGGAGACGATGGTCTAGGCGTGGCTATGGAGGTGGGTTGGGATCAGGGTTATGATTTGAGGAGGGTTGGGATCTAGGGTTTTGGATCTGTTCTTGGAAGGAGGAGGAGGAAGAGGAGGAGGAGGAGGAGGAAGGAGGGAGGGAAGAGGGATTTGGGGGTGCTCTGGTCTGTGCGGGGAAAGAGAATTAGGGATTATATATTTTTAGATAACAGTAAAATAATAGTGGAGGGAAAGCAAAATTTAATCCCCCTACCCCCTGTCTTATTTTGACAGAATCCATTTTTATTGGTACGAAATAAATTTTTGGTCTTAAATAAGGTACATATTTAAGTTTATTTACAAATCTGTCCTAAATAATATTATCTTTTATTACAAACTCAATTTATGTCCCAAATATTAGCTTTTTGGTACACTTCAAATTAGCGTATCGAATATTATCGTCCCAAAAGGTCATTTTTTTTGTAGTGTGTGTTTTAAGTGTGAGAACGAATTGCTCAAAACACAACCCAAAATTCATTCTAGCATACATTAGTGTGAATCATCTATGTTCTGTACATTTGGTGTAGTATATGTTCTTATCGTATCTAGTATCTGAAGAATGTAACAGAATCAAGATGAACTCACATAATGTAATACTAAGACATCATCTACTACTATATAATATATAGTGATAGGATGTCATATCATCATTGCCGAGGGATGAGGGTCGTAGGACAGTCAACTTTACCTACGGCTATATAGTTTCTGCCTCGCCAGTCGAATGGCTGCAGGGACTATGTCCTGATCACCATGTCGTACCATAGTTTCTGCCTCGCTAGTCGAATGGCTACATGGACTATATGTCCCGATCACCATGTTACCAGTTAACCAACCAACAAAACTACTTGTTACAAATATCGGCACTATCGGTGCGTTCGAATCAGAGTATCACATTTTTTGGTGTCGAAAAACAAATAATTATTACTAAATTATCAGATTTTTTGGCACTATCGGTGCCCCTGACCAAGTCCCCCCTCCCCCCCTTATACCACCCCGAACCCTAACCCTCTCCTTCCTTCCTGCTCCCCTCCCCCACCCCCCCACCCACACATACCCACCCCTAACCCGAACCGTAACCCTCCCCTCCCCCCTGCTCCCCTCCCCCAGCCGCCCCACCCCTTTGCTCCCCTCCCCCAGCCGCCCCCACCCCCCCGCTTCCCCCCGTCCCCACATATCCACCCCTAATCCGAACCCTAACCCTAGCTTCCCTTCCCCAGTCGCCCTCGTCTCCCCTGCCCCACCCCCAGCCACCCCCCACTCACCCCCCAACCACCCGCACCCCCGCTGCCCCCCTCCTCGAGCCACCCGCACCCCCCCAACCACCAACAACCAAAACAGCTGGAGAGAGAGAGAGAGGGCGGGGGAGAGTCACGTACCGAAGAGGGAGGAGAGTCGCCGGAGAGGGAAGAGAGTCACCGGAGAGAGTGAGAGCGCCGGAGAGAGTGAGAGCGCCGGAGGGGGGAGGAGAGGGAGTGAGAGAGTAAAATGAGGGAAAATGAATCGTAGGGGGGGGAATATAATTAGAATTTAGCGACGCTAATACTATCATCGCTAAATTAGTCGCTATTAGCGACGTAAGAGCGACGTTTCGCGACGACTAGCTTATGTAATTAATATACATCGTTGCTACGTCGCTTATTTCGTCGCTAGTAGCGACTATTAGCGACGTTTCAGTAAAACGTCGCTAATGAACACAATTTAGCGACGTTAATCGAACGTCGCTAAATTTATGTTGCCAATTGAGCATATTTTAGTAGTGCGTCCAGCTACTCGTTCTATGCGCACGACGTCCTTACGACGTCTTCTTGACGCCCATTGAGCGCCGCACGACGGGCCGTTTGGTCGGTCGTCGTTTATACCCGTGGTAGAATGGTACCGGTCCTCGACCGTCCCCGCGACGCCCCTAGCCGTTCACGGGGCGTCCCATTCTGTACCACGTCAGCTCAGTTCCTGGCCATTTTTCGTCAGTCCTCCGACGTTGTGGATATATATATATATATATATATATATATATATATATATATATATATATATATATATATATATATATATATATTACAATTTGATATCTTCAATTATTCAAGTTTTTTAACTTATATTCTTAACTTTAATAGGTATTAACTAAATATCCTAAAAAAACAAAAATGGCAAAACTATCCCCCTTCCTCACCCAGGGGTGGTCCAGCTGGAGGGGGTGGGGGAGGGGGGAGTGGAGAGGGACATGAGTACTTTCGTTAGTTTTGTTTTTTAGATTATCAAGTTGATACTTATCAAAATTGAGGGTATCAAGTTGAAATTTTTGAATCATTGAGAGTATCAAGTTATAATTTAGCCTATATTTTAAGTATATTTAGTGTTCTGTCTTCTCAACTTCATGTATATTTAGTGTTCTGTCTTCTCAACTTCAACATTTTCCGTATGTAGTTAACTTATTATTTGGCTCAGAATTGTTATCTTTTGCTTTTTTTTACTATGAATGAAGCTCCTATATCCAAAAAAAAAAATCCCCAATAAAATTAAAGTGTCTCCATTCCTCAGCTAAATGATGGATACGCTGTTACTTTAAATCAATAAATCTAACTTATCTAAAAAAGAAGTCTATTATTACTACTGGGACCTGCAATTAATGTTCAGAAATCCATTCATAACTGCTACTGCAAGTTACTGTCACTTGATCATATTTTTCAACAAATGACACACCCAATCACGAACTGCTGTTCTTTTTGTCTTCTATAAACAGCTACACAGAAGGTTTGGGGAAAGTTAAAGCACACGTTTTCTCGTTTCCACTGTAACGATAGAAGCATAATTATAAAAATACCAACTTCCTCTAAACATATGCTTGATATGGACGTTTTGGAAGGAATTAAACTCACGACTCTGTGAATTCAAACTTTGGCAGCTCTAGGGGATTCTCAAAGTTGATCGAGTAGTCAATTCCTTGACTAATCCTAATCCATCAAGACATGGTGATGTGATGAAAGCTACAAAAGTAACATGCAAGTGTTGCTTATTAGAGGTGCTAGCTGTTTCTTATGACTACACAGAATACTAACATGCGAGTTGCTTATTAGAACTGCTAGCTGTTTCTTATGACTTCACAGAATACATTTGGGTCAGTGGTGGGGCTAGTAATTAAAATGAGGAGTTGAACTTTACTTATTGCTTGAAGGACACGAGGATACTCCATCTAAAAGACTAATTTTTGAGAATTTAGTTTGTAGGTATTTTTACCTTTGGATTAGAGAGAATAGTCTCACGTCGGCTACACCATCAAGTGAGTATCTCAATATAAAGTGTTGCTTAAGTTGAGGTGTGCACAAAAGATGTGGTGGGACATAAGTGGGTGCCATGTTGGGGGTGTTTTCCTAAATTTTTTTTTTTTAAACTCCTTAAAGAAAGTATTTATGACAAAAAGGGAACTAAGCCGCAATTCAGACTCAGGCTCAATGGCGTACTTTGTACGTTAGCATCGTTGCATGATGCTCGGGCGCTCGTCTTATGCGTGAGGTGCATGCACGAGTGCATGAGCAGTCACATGCATGGGTGCAGGCGTAAGCGCAGGTGCAGGTGCGGGCGCATACGCGGACTAGGCGCGACTATGCATGTTTAGCTGCATGTGCTGGTATCTAGCCGCATGGGTTGGTTGATATGGGAATTTGAACGGTTATGAAAGATTGAGTCAATTTTTCAGATCCACTTTTTGAGGGCTTTAAATTTAATTCAGTCAAATATTTCCATATATAGTTCATATCTTTCCGTAAACGGTTATGGAAAGATTGAATGATTAATTCAATTCTCTTTTTTGTGACATTTGAATTTAAATCATTACTATATTTTCTGTAATCAGTTCGTGGCCAGGATTAGGGTTAGAGTTTCCACCCAACTCTATAAATACTCTCTTCGTGTCTTTTGAGAACAGACTTCGAAATTGAGAGACGAAGAAAGTTTTGCTATTCTTATTATTGTAGTCCAGAGGAGTTCGTGCGAGTCTAGAAAGGAGGTGACAACGAGCATTCCATAAATTCATATCTAAACGTGCTGGTTCCTTGGAGCAAATCGTGTGGGGGAAAATCTTGCTTTGAGCAATGATTATCTTCATCACCCCAGCAAGGATTGTTTCATCCTCTCCTTCTATTTTTCTTCTGAATTATTCTAGTACGTTCTGTCTGTGACTGTGATTTCAAGGAAGAACAAGAAGTCGTTTCTGTCAGTTTGTAATAGAGTTGTAATCAGAAGATTATAGTGGTCCCTGCAGCTGCCTAAGGTTCTTTAGAGAGAAAACTCATTTGCACGAATCTCCTGTCACGTCCCGATTCCGAAGAATCGATAGTCGTTCTCCGGACATGATGCCGTATGAGCCTAGATTGCGCTCGCACAAGGCACTTTCATAAGATTATCTGAAATACAACAACAAAGAGAGTACGCAGAGTAAATTGAAGACATTGTATAGAAGAAACTTTTACTTCATTGATAATGAACACCATATCACAAGCTCAATACAAATGTGTCGTGCGGACTTAAACTGACTAGATTACAAAATGAACGTCGATGAGATAGCCGTTCCATACATCACACCCCCTTTATATAACCAAAATGTGCAGACACCTTGTATAGGGGAGAGTTGATACATCTCTGCTTGGACAGTTGTGGGGTCTTCAAAAGAGATTCTATCAGATTTTTGCACGCACAGACGAAGCTCCAAAACACACGGGCATCGCCTTCAGTAAGGTGTCACGCTCCTCCTAATTTAGAACACCTGTGGAGAGCGAAGATTAGTACTTTCACGTGTACTGGTGCGTGGCTAATTAATTTTCGTGCTCTCATTTGGTTCAAGAATTTAGGTGAAATATACAGCATATTTTAGTGATCTTTCTAGCCATCCTAGTCAGTTTCATGCAAGCAGTTTGATGAAACATAAACAAGATAAATTACAGTAAAACTTATCCACGGCAGAGCGTGCCGTGCAACATAAAGCTTACCATAATTCTCCCTATCAATTTGTTAACATTGTCTAAAAATAATGTGTTGTGGAGGTCACTGGATTAACTAGCCATCTTGGATATAGCCTGGTTAGACGAGGCCCTTTCAATGCCAGTAGCAAGCTCCGCTGAAAGTTTTTGAATTACCCGTTGCTTAAACCCAGCTCGGCTATACCTTGTCTTCCTCTAGGCCGAATTGGTCCTGTGGTCCCAGGTTACTGTTCAAGGAAACATCGCCCTTGGGCACAAGTTGTCCATGACCGTGTTAGTCTAAAGTTAGTTATTCAAGCACGGTCTACAATTTCATAGGAAACTCAACCGAATTTGGCGTATACCGTGTCATACCCCGAGTCGACGAACCGTTCGTCCCCGGTGTTATTATGCCGAATCGATCGTCCTCGCTAAGGCGTGATGCCGTACGAGTCTGGAATTGTACTCGTACAAGACAAGAAAGTTACATTAATTATTATATTGAAACACCAAGCTAAAACTTCACAAATCATATCAGAATATAAGACGCAGTATAGGAAGATAGAAATATGCTTTTCATTCATAGCTTGCAACGAAGTACAAGTCGTAATTATATTGGATGCCGTTGCGGCTACATTGATTGAAAACAAAAAGAAACATACTCGACAAGCTGCCTGAACTAACACTTGCCGTTCCATACATTCGCCCCTTTATACATAGGCCTTCGATTGAATTGGCTTCAAAATACTTCAGGATAGAAAAGCTTCAAAACGCATCTCCGTACTTCAGCTTCAGTTTAGAGCTCCCGCCGCACCTGGGGAATTTAGGGAAGGGGATTAGCACACTTGCTAAGTGGACGAGACGAACCCACTCGTCTAAACTGACTCTGATTGTTAAGGTAGACATGCTTTAGAGTTTTATTTCTATTTAGAACTAAATGAATTCAGTTCATGTCGATAGCCATCTTTGAAGTAATAAAGCATACAGTAGAATATAGCGATTTATCACATTTCTTACCACGGTCGTACTCGTCCCTGCATAAAATACAGATAATATTTACTACCTGCATAAGACAATAGGTGAGAATGCTCTATCTTATATGTGCGGTCATTGATGCTACGTACCACGAGGGACTTTTATATGGTATTACGATGTGCCTGTCAGCTTGGGTTGCAAGCCCTGCTGCAGGTCCCGCAATGCCTCGCGCCAAAGCACGAATTTGTTTATTCCCCCTAGGTCGATTCGATTTCGATACCTCGGATACCGTATCGTGGAAAGTTTAACTTGTGCACAAGCTGTCCATGATCATGCCAATCGTGAACTGTTTAATATATGCAGACAGATTTGTATAGCGCGGACAGTATTGAGCGACATTATCATTTCTTCCAACTCATGCAACGAGCTATTTTCCTCAGAGCCGTACTCCCGATTTAGCGTCCCGTAGGCACCAAATTGTCCGAGGCATCATAACCCACGATCGACGTTTCATATTATTTTACAGCACGTGAAATAGTCTATCTTTTTACTATAACCTTAAACTTTTTTGTTTATGTGCGAAACTTATATTTTCAGAGTAAATTACTCTAAATCGATACGTTTTTTCCGAGTTCTTGACCTTAGTGGATTGGCATGCATTTAACTTGGCATCGTCGATTTGAATGAATTCGAGGCAAAGGAAATTTCGTTTGCGGAACAGAGTAGAAAAGAAGGGGCCGAATCACCCACCAAGTTCTTTGATCGTGCCGACTGTCGAAGCGCTTCACAACGTTCAAGCTTTAGTTACACAAGCTCCTGCAATGGCACCAACACTTAGTTAGGATTCCTTCTTTATTCTTTCGCTTCGAAATTTGTAGATTGCATTCAGAAAATGACGCAAAAGCACTTCATCAAAACCAAGCGACAAAAGCTCCAAAAAAACCATACAGCGGTCCGGTCCTGTCGAAGGGACTCTTATATAGAGCTCACTCGCCGAGACGCAGCCCGCTGCATCTAGGACTTATTCCAACAGAAGTCGTTCCATTAGTTGGATCGATTCTCATAACATCCGTCCAAATCGATTTGATCGATGCCGCAAGGTGTTATCGTTTACCAAGCTCAGCGATCGAGTCTGATGGCCATCTAAGTTCCCGACCGATCTGACTCAGCACAAGCATATTATGAAGTCCGTCGCCTATTGAAAGCGGGACACTACATAATATACAACTAAGAAAAAGTTTTATCTCGAAACTTAAGAACAAGGGTCTGACCTTAAATTAGGCAAACAACGAAGTGTACTTCTTCTTCATCTTTGCTTCCATTTCCCACATCGACTCTTCAACTGAATGGTTCCGCCAAAGTACGCGGACCAAGGACATCGACTGATTTTGTAATACCTTCTCCTTACGGTCCAAAATTTGAATAGGCTCCTCCGAGTAAGACAAGTCAGTACGTAGCTCCAACTGATTGAAGCTAACCACATGACTTGGATCGTGCACGTATTTTCGAAGTTGTGAAACATGGAAAATATCGTGCACATCAGCCAAGGCAGGAGGTAGTGCGATCCGATAAGCAACCGTTGTAACTCGTTCGATGATCTCGAAGGGGCCTAGAAATCTTGGGCTCAATTTTCCTTTAACGCCGAACCGCATCACGCCACGCATGGGCGTTACTTTCAAAAATGCATGGTCCTCGATCAAAAATTCCAGCGGTCGTCGACGAAGATCTGCGTAGCTCTTTTGTCGACTTTGCGCGATACAGAGTCTATCTCGGATCAAGCGGACCTTTTCGACGGCCAGCTCCACCAGTTTCGGTCCAAGCACTTGTCGCTCTCTGACTTCGTCCTAGCATATTAGTGAACGACACTTCCTCCCGTAGAGCGCTTCATATGAAGACATCTGAATGCTCGACTAATAACTATTCTTATACGCAAACTCCGCAAGCGATAAATGCGTATCCCAACTCGTCTTTAGATCGATCGTACATAGACGCAACATAATCTCTAAGATTTAATTTATCCTCTTTGTCTGACCGTCTGTCTAGAGGTGGTACACAGAACTAAAATTTAGTTTGGTCCCCATCTCCGCTTGCAGGCTCGTCCAAAAATGCGATAGAAATCGCCCGTCTCTGTCCAAAATTATTGAGGTCGATATCCCATGCAGTCGAACAATCTCATCGATATAAATTTGTACTAACCGATCGATGCTCCATCATACTTTAATTGCGATGAAGTGAGCCAACTTGGTCAATCTATCAACAATGACCCAAATCGCATCATTCTCCTGCGGCGTCTTCGGAAATCCTACAATAAAATCCATCAAGATGTTGTCCCACTTCCACTCGGGAATGGCGAGGTTCTGCAGCTCTCCACCTGGCCTTTGGTGTTCTTCCTTCACTTGTTGACACGCCATGCACCGCGACACGAAAGTAGCCACGTCTTTCTTCATGCCGTGCCACCAAAAGTTTGTGCGCAAGTCCTTGTACATCTTGGTTCGTCCAGGATATAACGAGTACTTCGCATAATGTGTCTCTGTCATAATTTCTTTTTTGAGCTCGAAAGTTTTAAGAATGCAGAGCCTTCCTTTTAGTCGCATCGTCCTGTCTTCGTCTTCCACAAAGTCAGTCGCTCTTCCTGTTGAAATCAACTCGCGCATCTTCTTCAGGAATAAATCGTCTTTCTGTGCGGTCTTTATGTTGCTAAGCAGACTCGACCCTAGTTTCAACTGAGCTAGGTGCAGGTGTCGATACTAAATTCTGAGTTCGATACCCATCGCTTCAAGGTCTCGCCGTATCTCATTATTTATGGCCAGAGATCCCATAAACATTCTGCTAAGCGCGTCGGCTATAACGTTTCCCTTGTCCGGCGTATACTCGATCGTTAGCTCGTAATCTTTTATGAGTTCGAGCCAACGTCACTGCCATAAGTTGAGTTCTCGCTGCATAAACAAGTATTTTAGGCTTTTATGATCTGTGTAGATTCTGCAAGCCACACCATAGAGGTAGTGCCGCCAGAGTTTTAATACAAACATGATCACCGCCAATTCTAGGTCATGCGTTGGATAATTTTTCTCGTACTGCTTCAACTGTCGTGATGCATAGGAGATAACTTTATCTCTCTGCATGAGTACGCAACTGATGCCAGTTCCTGATACGTCAGTGAATATCTGAAAGCCTTCTGGACCATCTAGAAGTGCAAGGATTGGAGCTGAGACGAGCCGTTGCTTCAACTCTTGGAAGCTGGATTCACAGTCGTCACTCCATTCAAATACTACTCCCTTCTGGGTGAGGCAAGTTAGAGGTGATGCTAGTTTTGAAAAGCTCCGCACGAATCTTCGGTAGTAGCCCGCTAAGCCTAGGAAACTCCGAATATCGCTAGCCGAGGTAGGTCGTTTCCAATCTACCACCGCTTCAATCTTCTTTGGGTCCACCGTGACACCTTCGGTAGAGATTACATGTCCGAGGAATGTCACACTACTTATCCAGAACTCGCATTTACTATGCTTGGCATATAACTTATTTTCACGCAGAGTCTGCAATACCGTCTTCAAGTATTCTGTATGCTCTTCTCGATTCTTTGAGTAGATAAGGATATCGTCGATGAACACGACTACTAATTTATCGATTTGGGGTCGGAAGACTCCGTTCATCTGATCCATGAAAGCGGCTGGGGCATTCGTTAAACCGAATGGCATGACTAGGAATTCATAATGACCATATCGAGCGCGAAAGGCAGACTTCGATGCGTCGTCAAACTTGATCTTCAACTGATGATAGCCTGAACGAAGATCGATTTTAGAAAATATTGACGCGCCTTGCAGTTGGTCAAACAAGTCATCGATTCGTGGCAAGCGATACTTGTTCCGTATGGTCGCCTTGTTGAGTTCCCGATAGTCGATGCATAGCCACATCGATCCATCCTTCTTCTTCATAAACAGTACGAGAGCTCCCCACAAAGAGATGCTAGGGTGAATAAATCCGCGGTCTAGCAACTCTTGTAATTGCACCTTCAGTTCTACTAGCGCCATTCGGTAAGGCGCCTTTGATATCGATCGTGTATTCGGAAAGGTGTCGATGCTGAATTCTATTTCTCGATCCGGCGACATCCCGGGCATCTCATCAGGGAAAACGTCAGGGAAATCTGCGACAACATCAGTCTATATTGTATTTTTATTATCCTTTTGCGTGTCTCGAACTGATGCCAAGTATCCCACACAGCTGGAACGTAACATACGCCTCGCCGAGATTACCGATACCATCATTGCCGTCTTCGAGATCGTACCGCACGAATACGAGAACTCTGTCTCGCCAGAAAGATGAAACACTACTCTCTTCTCTGTGCACTCGATTGTTGCATGACAAGCGCCCAACCAATCTATACCCAGGATTATGTCGTACTCTTTAAGGTCTAGTACGACGGCTTCCAAGGATAGATTTTTTCCCCCGATACAAATATGGCCATTCCTACAAATAAAGTTTGCAGGCATATCCACTCCCGACAGAGTGCTAACGCTAATGTCCATATCTGGTGATTGCATGGTTATTTTATTTTCTTTCACAAAATCAGCAGATATAAAACTATACGTCGCACCCGAATCGAATAGTACTCGAGCAGGTATATTTTGTAGAGTAATATACCTGTTACAACAGTATCGGGCGTGAACGCTTCGTCCCGATTTAATGCATAAACTCGGCCTTGAGCTGCATGGCGTTGATTCTGCGGGTTTACGGGCACCACATTTGTGCCTTGTAGTGTAGGCGATTTATATTGATTCAGAACGTTCCTTGGTGGATGGTGTTGATTCGGAACATTTCTTGGACATTGCGGCTTTGAATGGCCCTTATCGCCACACTCGTAACATGTTCTGTAGAAATAATCGCTCGGGCGATGCCCATGCTTGCCACATATATTGCAGTATAATCCTGGATATGGACATCGATTCTCGAATGTATTTGGACGCTTGTGTACTCCCGATCCTCCAGCGTCATTAGGACGCTTGTTGAAATTGTTGCGGATGACAGGCACGGTCCTTTGCGACATACGGCCAAAGATCAGCTCGCTATCAAGTACGGCTTCATAGGATTCACGATAAGTTTGGCATCACTGGTTCACGACGTCCCTACGCAATTCGTCGTTGAGGCCTTGTTAAAAATGCTCGCACCATTCTTCTTTGTTGGGTAGGAAGGCGCCGGCAAATTTTGCAAGTTTTGAGAAGCTTGCATCATAATCTTCAACTGTCATATTCTCTTGCCTCAACATCATTGTCACGCCCCAGAACCAGAATACTGGAGAGCGGGGGCAGACATAGCCAGCTACGTATATTGAAATGGAAGACCACCTCGATATACGGTCACGGCTGTCTAGAAACATGAGGGTTTACTACAAGCCAACAGTCTCTTATGGTCATGAACAAGCCTAATGTCTCAATCACAAGCAAGTAAGTAAGGTCGCAAGATGTATGATCATTAAATATACAATAATAAGGCATCCCAAATATCACATATTCAGCTGATCATGAAGCTAGTCATTACAAAATGTTAGGACTAGCAAGAGTTAAGTCATACATGATCAACCCTAGGATTTGTTAATCATGTTTACAGCCCGTAGGCAGACAGTAAGTAAATTGCATCGAGCTAACAGGTGCTCGTCGGCTAAACGCCTCAAAAGAATAGTTTTACAATAGAGTGAGCGAAACAAAATAGAAAATCCACTCGTAGCCCGGGTTCCTTCTAGTCGCCACCATTGGGCTGGAAGCTTGGTAGATCCTCGGGAGCTGCTCCGAAATCTGGCCACACAAAACCAGCTGGGTCAACCCCAGAAAGAGCAAGTGCCACAAGGGGGCCACGAAATAAGAGCAAAGCCAGCAATTAGCACAAGAAAATCTAATATTTAAAACTAGAATTACGAAAATATGTCAGGATGATATACGACGAGATAACCATGGAACTATTCCGATAGCCAGGTTACAACCCGTAAACCAAACAAGGACCGGGGTTGTAACCCTTTATCTGAACAGAGCTTGGTTTCCCACCATTTATCGGCAAGATAAGTAATGTAAGTAATCAAGACAGGAAGCAATCTTGCATGGGATCAAGACATGACTAGACTGGTCATACCTCATTCAATCAATCACGGCCAAACAGATACTACGGCTTACTACTTTAATTAACTAGGGTTTTTACAGGCCTAATTACTAACAAGATGTAATGAGATGATTCCACAGCCACAAGCCCTGCAGACCATCCAGGTTACCCAGGTCAAAAATTAGGGGTTGAATTCAGGTGGGTACATCGCCCGGAAGACAAATGTACCCTTAGGTGACTTAGAGGGTGCAACACGCGACGGTGTGCTGGAAATGTGCCCTACTCGACGGCAGGCTACAGATCCCAAGAGCGCCCAGGTAACAGGATTGCCTGTAGCTGTGTCATCTCTTCATGACTACTGTGTTATTCTAGTTATTAACCTTACTCCATTTTAGTAGGTACTCCTGACCGTGGTACTCAGGAGTCCCATCCTAGACATGATGCAAGACAGGACAAGTGGATTTAACAAGCAAGCAAGAAAGAACTACCCACGGTGTCAAGGCAAGTCATGTTAATTAGCCGTCGCAACAGCATTAAGACAAATCATGTCAGGGTACTTGTCAGGAGTGCGCCACGACGGGCCACTATCATGTCAGGTTGGTCATGTCAGGAGTGCACCACTACGGGTCACTGTCGTGTTATGCTAGTTCCTTGTCATACCATGCCATGTACAATAGTCATTCCAAACATATTAAGTAAAATCAAGTTCATAAAAAAAGGCGTAAGGATATAAAATGGGCGTAAAATATCTAATAAAATATCAATATACAGGGCTATAGAAGAGCCAAGCTTAAAGAAATAAGACCAAAACTCCAAGAGCCAATGGGTTAAGCAAGGGGTCAGGGGAGCAGCGTACGAAAAGTCACGCACGCTGAGAGCAGCGTAGATAAAAAGTCACGCACGCTGAGAGAGCAGCGTAGGTGAAAAGTCACGCACGCTTCAGAGAGCAGCGTAGGTGAAAAGTCACGCACGCTACAGAGAGCAGCGTGGGTGAAAAGTCACGCACGCTCAAGGGAGCAGCGTGGGTGAAAAGTCACGCACGCTCAAGGGAGCTGCGTACGTGAAAGTCACGCACGCTCAAGGGAGCAGTGTACGTGAAAAGTCACGTACGCTGAGAGAGCAGCGTAGGTGAAAAGTCACGCACGCTACAGAGAGCAGCGTGGGTAAAAAGTCACGCACGCTACAGAGAGCAGCGTGGGTGAAAAGTCATGCACGCTCAAGGGAGCTGCGTACGTGAAAGTCACGCACGCTCAAGGGAGCAGTGTGCGTAAAAAGTCATGCACGCTGAGAGAGCTGCATACGTGAAAAGTCACGCACGCTACAGAGAGCAGCGTGGGTGAAAAGTCACGCACGCTCAAGGGAGCTGCATACGTGAAAAGTCACGCACACTCAAGGAGTCACGCTTCCAACAGGAAGCGTACTCAAGTCTGCGTATGCAGCGCTAAAGAGCACGCGTAGCTCAGGGTGCGTAAGCTAAACAGCTCTGCACACACTGCTCACTGTCTTCTCCAGACAGCAAGAACACCATGGCTGAACCCAAGGCTTCAAAAGCTCACAACTTGGCCATCCGAACTCCAAATCCGGATTTCCAAAGCTCCAACTTGGGTGAGACTGAATGCTCTTCCACATGGAAGAATCAAAAACCCATAAAATCCAACTAATGTAGATCAAACCATGCAAAATCCGAAAATAGAAATAACTTAGATCTAGAGCAAAGGAGACTTCAAATCACAAAATACCAAGTTCTAATGTTGATCACCATGTCCTAATCTAGTAAATGAACCAAGAAAATAGGGCTCTCATGAAGTGGCAAGGTGCACTTGCCTAGGATTAGGAGAGTTGTGGAGGAAGGAGAAGAAGAAGAAGAAGGAAATTAATGGTGGAAGTTATGAGGAGAGAGAGTGGTAGGTGGGGGTTATAAAGAGGGGGAGTTGTGGTGGGTTGAGGGTGTAGCATAGGGCTATGGTGTTCCAACACATAAAATCGAACCAAACCGAACCATCCCCAATAAAACCGAGCCATGCCAAAACCAAAATACGAGAAATACCAAAATTCCACAAGTTGAAAAAAAAAAATAAAAATACATGCCAAAAATCCAGATACGAGTATAAATACGAAATACGGGAAATACGGGAAATAAGGGTGACAATCATGAACTCATCCTCCTTCTGTCGACGGATGGCGCGAGGAATGTACTGCTCAAGGAAGGTTGCCTTAAACATTTCCCAGGAAATCTTGGTGTTGGATTGGTTTCACAGATTTTCTGTTTCTTCGCTGCCCACCAGTCGTGTGCTCTCAGTTGTAACTGTAGCGCCGCACAGGCCACCCTCTGGGATCCTTCGATGCAGAGAAGATCAAATAAGTCCTCCATTTATGTGAGCCATCCCACTATCACATCGGGCTCTGCTCGACCATTGAACTTCGACGGGTTTATCTTGTAGAACTCCTTTGCTTTGAACAGGAAAGAAGAGTTTATCATTTACGGTTGGACTTCTTCTTCGACTTCATCTTGAATATTTTGCCTATCTTCGGACACCATGACCGTTGCTTTGGTATTGCCCCCCATCTTGCTTACGATATGCGTTAGGTCGACCATTTGCTTCTACTGTGCATCAAATTAGGCTTTGATTTGCATCTGAAGCTGTTGCTGCTGCAGCTCCATCAACTGTAGCATTTTTCTCCATCGTTGTCTCGCTAGGGCCAGTACTCTTTGAGCTCGATGTACTATCCACGGTTTGGGTTGTTGTGCCGGGATTGTTCTTATTTTTCTTAATCATTCCTACAAAATAGAGTAAACCCGTTAGTACTTTTCAAAAATATCTACGGGCTTACTTGTATAGAAATTTTATTTCACGCAGCATGTCGTAAAGCATTCAATCGAGCAATCGTAATGAACATTCCAACAATTAAACATCTTTCAAAAATCCGAGGAAATATAACCGTGCTCTGATACCAAATTGTCATGCCCCGAGTCGAGAAACCGTTCGTCCCCGGTGTTATTATGCCGAATTGATCATTCTCGCTAAGACGTGATGCTGTACGAGTCTGGAATTGCACTCGTACAAGGCAATAACGTTATATTTATTATTATATTGAAACAGCAAGCTGAAACTTCACAAATCACATCAGAATATAAGACGCAGAATAGGAAGATAGAAATATGCTTTTTATTCATAGCTTGCAACGAAGTGCAAGTCGTAATTACATTAGATGCCGTTGCGGCTACATTGATTGAAAACAGAAAAAATATACTTGACAAGCTGCCTGGACTAACACTTGCCGTTCCATACATTCGCCCCTTTATACATAAGCCTTCGATTGAATTGGCTTCAAAATACTTCAGGATAGGAAGAGCTTCAAAATGCCTCTCCCCACTTCAGCTTCAGTTTAGATCTTCCGCCACACCTGGGGAATTTGGGGGAGGGGATTAGCACACTTGCTAAGTGGACGAGACGAACCCACTAGTCTAAACTGACTCTGATTATTAAGGTAGGCATGCTTTAGAGTTTTCTTTTTATTTATAACTAAATGAATTCAGTTCATATCGCCATCTTTGAAGTAATAAAGCATACAGTAGAACATAGCGATTTATCACATTTTTTACCACGGTCGTGCTCGTCCCTGCATAAAACACAAATGATATTTACTACCTGCATAAAACGATAGGTGAGCATGCTCTATCTTATATGTGCAGTCATTGATGCTATGCACCACGAGGGACTTTTATATGGCATTACGACGTGCCTGTCAGCTTGGATTGCAAGCCCTGCTGCAGGTCCCACAATGCCTCGTGTCGAAGCATGAATTTTTTTATTTCCCCTAGGTCGATTCGGTTTCGATGCCCCAGATACCGCATCGAGGAAATTTCAACTTGTGTATAAGCTGTCCATGACCATGCCAATGCGTGAACTGTTTAATATGTGCAGACAGATTTCTATAGCGCAGACCGTATTGAGCGACATTATTATTTCTCCCAACTCATACAACGAGCTATTTTCCCCAAAGCCGTACTCCCGATTTAGCATCCCGTAGGCACCAAATTGTCCAAGGCATCGTAACCCATGATCAACGTTTCATATTATTTTGCAGTACGTGAAATAGTCTATCTTTTTACTAGAACCTTAAACTTTCTCGTTTATGTGCGAAACTTATATTTTCAGAGTAAATTACTCTAAATCGATACATTTTTCCCGAGTTCTTGACCTTAGTAGATTGGCATGCATTTAACTTGGCATCGTCGATTTGAATGAATTCGAGACAAAGGAAATTTCGTTTGCGGGACAGAGTAGAAAAAAAGGGCCGAATCACCCACCAAGTTCTTTGATCGTGCCGACCGTCGAAGCGCTTCGTAACGTTCAAGCTTTAGTTACGCGAGCTCCTGCAATGGCACCAACACTTAGTTAGGATTCCTTCTTTATTCCTTCGCTTCGAAATTCGTAGATTGCATTCAGAAAACGACGCGAAAGCACTTCATCAAAACCAAGCGGCAAAAGCTCCAAGAAAACTATACATCGGTTCGGTCTCATCGAAGGGACTCTTATATAGAGCTCACCCGCCGAGACGCAGTCCGCTGCATCTAGAACTTATTCCAACAGAAGTCGTTCCATTAGTTGGATCGATTCTCGTAACATCCGTCAAAATCAATTTGATCGATGCCACAAGGTGTTATCGTTTACCAAGCTCAGCGATCGAGTCAGATGGCCATCTAAGTTTTCGACCGATCTGACTCGATGCAAGCATATTATGAAGTCCTACATAATATACCACTAAGAAAAAATTTTGTCCCGAAACTTAAGAACAATGGTCTGACCTTAAATTAGGCAAACAACGAAGGGTACTTGTCCTTCATCTCTGCTTCCATTTCCCACGTCGACTCTTCAACTGAATGGTTCCGCCAAAGCCCGTGGATGAAGGACATCGACCGATTTCGTAATACCTTCTCCTTACGGTCCAGAATTTGAATAGGCTCCTCCCAGTAAGACAAGTTAGTACGTAGCTCCAACTAATCGAAGCTAACCATGTGACTTGGATCGTGCACGTATTTTCGAAGTTGTGAAACATGGAAAACATTGTGCACATCAGCCAAGGCAGGAGGTAGTGCGATCCGATAAGCAACCGTTGTAACTCGCTCGATGATCTCGAAGGGACCTACAAATCTCGGGCTCAATTTGTCTTTAACGCCGAACCGCATCACGCCATGCATGAGCGTTACTTTCAAAAATACATGGTCCCCGATCAAAAATTTTAGCGGTCATCGACGAAGATCTGCGTAACTCTTTTGTCGACTTTGTGCGATACGGAGTCTCTCCCAGATCAAGCGAACCTTTTCGACAACTAACTCCACCTATAGAGCGCTTCATATGGAGCCATCTGAATGCTCGACTAATAACTGTTATTATATGCAAACTCCATAAGCGGCAAATGCGTATCCCAACTAGTCTTTAGATCGATCGCACACAGACGCAACATATCCTCTAAGATTTGATTTACCCTCTCCGTGTGATTAAATCCTCAAAGAAAGTATTTATGTTTTCGTCATGCTCATGGAAAAAAATTCTTAGGAGCTAAGTCCCAAGGGACTTAGTGACTCGGACTCGGGCTCAGGGGCACAAAGTGGCACTTTTTTGGTACTCTTTGCACTTTGTACGTCAACATAGTCGTATGACGCTCGGGCCATCGTCATATACGCAAGGTCAATACACGGGTACATGAGCAGCCGCATGCGTGTGTGCAGGCATAGCCTTATACGTAAGTGCAAGCATGAGCGCATATACAAGTATGGGCACATGCAAGGACTGGGCGCGACTATGCATGTGTCTATCCGTATGGGCTGGTGCATGGTCTCGCTGGAATGGAGATCTGAATGGTTATGGAAGATTGAGTCAATTATTCAGATCTATTTTTTGAGAGATTTGAATTTAATTCAGTCAAATCTCTTTATATATCTTTCCTATCTTTTCATAAACAGTTATAAAATATTGAGTGATTACTTCATATCCTTTTTTGTTGAATTTGAAATTAAATCATTCCTATCCTTCTGTAATTAGTTAGCGGTCAGGATTAGGATTAGTATTTCCACCTAACTATATAAATACTCTCTTTGTGCCCCTTTGAGAACGGACTTTGAAATTAAGAGGCGAAGAGAGTTCTGTTCTTGCTGCCATTAGAGTCTAGAGGAGTTTGGCAAGTCCAGAAAGGAGGTGACAACGAGCATTTTAGAAGTTCATATATGAATTTGCTAGTTCCTGTGAGCAGATCGCGTGGGACGAATCTTGCTTTAAGCAACAGTGATCTTCACCACCCCAGCAAGGATTGTTTCATTCTCTCATTCTTTTTTTGAATTATTATAGTTCGTTCTGTCTGTCTGCAACTACGATTGCAAGAAAGAACCAGAAGTGATTTATGTCAGTTTGTAACAAAGTTATAATCAGAAGATTATAGCGGTCCCTGCAGCAGCTTAAGGTTCTTTGGAGAGCAAACCCGTTTGTACGAATCTTCGAAGTCCTAAAATTCAGAAGAGAGAAGTAAACTTGTGTATGTGAGATATCTATTTCTGATCGTTTTGTCATCTTAGATCTGTTCCGGAAACAAAATAGTTATTACTTAATTTATTGTATACTTAAAATCAAACAAGTGAATAAAATATAACTAAGAAATATTTCAAAAAAGAATCAATTTTTTCCCCTAAAATTTTGGGCATGGCTACAACCTAGTGTGCCATTGTGTCGCTCCACTTTTGATTTGGGTCAATTTGTTGGTCGCAGATTATGACAAGTTAACTTGATTGCTAATTTAATTATAATTGGTGGTGTTAAGCATCCCACAAGAATTTTTCTTGATGTTGCATTATGCAGGAGTAGAATGCCGGCTCAGTAGCAAGTTTTATTAGAAAATACTAGAAGAGCAAAGTGGAATGCTATAGAAACTTTCTACACTAGCTGCTGCTACATGTAGTAAAAAGCATGGGACACACAAACAATCTTTAAGAGAGAAGAGCTTTGTATTGAAAACACGTGTGTCAAATGAATACACCAGCAACAGCCTTATATAGGCTTGAATACTCACTCCAACATCCACTAGAAAAATTCAAAAATCCTATTCTATAACAACAGCTAGCTAGACTAAAGACTAACACATATGACTATTTCAAACAACATGTTTGAATTATTTCTAACATGCCCACTTAATTCAAACATATCTTATTACTCCCATTGTACTAGTTCTGAATTTATTAAACTTGTCCTCTGCCAGAGCCTTTGTGAATATGTCAGCTACTTGGTCATTGGTATTACAGTGCTTCAACTCAACTTCTTCTTTGTGCACCATCTCGCGAATGAAGTGATGCGAGTCTCTATGTGCTTGGTTCTTCCTTGATGGAATTGATTTTTAGACATTGCAATTGTTGATTTATTGTCTCAATAAATTGTAGATGCTCCAGCTTGATGAAAACCCAAATCTGCTAGAATCCTTCGCATCCAAATTGCTTAAGAAACTGTAGTAGATGCTGCAATGTACTCTACTTCTGATGAAGATATATAATGCTATAGTGTCTTGCTTCTTTGACATCCAGTAAACAGCTCCAGATCCAAGACTGAACAAAAATCCAGTAGTGCTTTTCCTATCGTCCATTGACCCTGTCCAGTCATTGTCACAATAGCCATTCAAATTAAAGTTAGGCACATGAGAATACCAAATACAATAACCTATGGTTCCACGGATATATCGTAAAATACATTTAGCAGCACCAAGATGATGTTTTGTAGGCCTGTGCATAAACCTCGATACCAAACTGACATAGAACATAGTGTCGAGATGACTATGAGTCAAGTACATAAGTCCTCCAATGATACTTCAAAAATATTTGGGTTCAACATCTTCAGTTCCATCTGCAAGACATAGCTTCTCACAAGCGTTCATTGGCGTGTTAGAAACCTTACAATTCATTACTTGAATTTTTTTTAGAAGATCATATGTGTAATTTTATTACGATAGAAATATGCCTTCTTTGGCTTGCTAAATTTCCAAACCCAAGAAGTAGTGTAAAAGTCCTAAGTCAGTCATTTCAAATTCATGCAACATTTGCATTTTGAATTCATCAATCATGGTCTTTGAAGACCCAGTATAAATTATGTCATCAATATAAAGACATTCAATGACAATATCCTTACCATTTTTTTTCAAATGCAGTGTTGGTTCATTATGGCTTCTTTGAAAACCATTTTGACAAAAATAATCGTCTATTTTGCTATACTAAGCTCTTGGTGCTTGTTTTAGTCCATAAAGTGCTTTCTTTAGCTAATAGACATTTTCTTCTTTTTCTTGCACAAAAAATCCTTCTGGCTAATTAACAAATACCTCTTCTAACAAATCACCATTCAAAAAAGCTAATTTAACATCAAACTGATAAACAAGCCATTTCATTTGTGCATCAAACTGCCAAAATAATTCTAATGATTTCTAATCTAGCAACAGGTGAAAATGTTTCATAGAAATCTATACCTGCTTGTTGAGCATACCCTTTAACAACAAGCCTCGTCTTGTACTTGTGTATGCTACCATCAGCATTTAGCTTTATTTTGAAGATCCACTTCAGCACAAATGGCTTTTTATCTTGTGGCAAATCCACCAACTCCTATGTGTGATCTTTTTCGATAGATGTAATTTTTTCTTCCATAGAATGATTCCATTCTAAGATCGAGCTGCCTCTTCATAAGAAGTAGGTTTTGTAGCTGCTAAAGCAAAGCTGCAAGATTCATATATGTCTATTAAGGATTTTACCTTTCTTGGCGGCGTTTCAGATTCTGGAGTTGTGGGACAGCTTGTAGTGCCTTGTATTGGAGATGCAGCAGGTGACTCTAATTCATTTATGTCTTCTTGAGTCGTCTCTACCTCTTCATATTGCACATCAACCTGATCATTTTTAGTCTACTTCCAAAAAATTATTTTCGTCAAATACAACATCTCTACTTATTATCAATTTATTCGATATAGGATTATACAATCGATACCCTTTAGTTTCATCACTATATCAAATAAAAATACATTTGACACTTTTTTCATCAAGCTTATGTCGTTTTTCAGAACTGACATGAGCATATGCAATTGAACCAAAAACTTTTAAATAACTTACATTGGATTTCCTACCTAACCGTGCTTCTAAAAGAGTTCAATTTGTACTGCTTTCGTAGGAGATCTATTTAGGAGGAAGACTGAAGTGTACATTGCTTCCTCCTAGAACTCATTTGAAAGATACTTGCCCTTTAATATACTTCTTGCCATCTCAACAATAGTTCGATTTTTACGTTCCGCCACTCCATTTTGCTCTGGTGTGCCACTAGCTTGACAAAAAGATTTAAACTCTTTAGATAAAAATTCTCCCCCATGATCTGTTCTCAAAGTTTTTACAATAACCACTTTGCTTCTTAACATAAGATTTGAATATTTGATATTTAGAAAATGTCTCAGATTTGTACTTTAGAAAATAAATCCTACTCATTCTACTGAATTCATCAATGAACAAAAGAAAATACTTACAACCTCCTAATGAAGGAGTTCTCATTGGATCACAAATATCTGCATGGATTAACCAAAGTGGCATCTTGCTCTCCATCCCGACTTAACAGGAAATGATACTCTATGTTACTTCCCATAGATGCATCATTCACATATATCATCTACATTCTCAATGCAAGGTAAACCATCTACCATATTTTTCTAATTCAATAACTTTAAACCATTAAAATACATGTGTCCATAACGCAAATGCCACAACCAAAAATCACTTTTAATATTGGCAGATAAAGCATGATCATCAAGATAAGAAAATTTGATTGGAAACATCTTATTAGTAGTCATCTTTACTATAATAATCCTATCAGACTTGGGATCACGAATTTTACATGTGTCATTCAAAAACCTAATTGAATAGCCCTTTTGAGCTAATTGTCCAATACTTAAAATATTGTGAGCTAAGCCAGGAATATAAAGAACATCGTGAATTTGCTTTTCAACACATGATTTAGTTCTTACTGCAATTACACATTTTTTTTCCTGCTTGAACTTGTTTTCCATCTCCAAGTTGCACTTGTAGTTTCACCGATTCATCGATATTTTTAAAGTCCCCTTTCATACCTGTCATGTGATTACTGCAAACACTATCCAACAACCATAAATCATTAATATTTTCTTTAGCATTAAGACAAGTCACAAAAATATTAGCATCTTCATTTATTTATTCAGCTGCATTGGCTTGATGCTTCTCTTTTCCCTAACAATAACGCTCAATATGACCATACTTGTTACAATAAAGACATTGAATATTTGAGTTGTGGTTACCTTTCCAATTGGTCAAGTATCCTTTACCTTTCCAATTATTTGATTCTCCTTATTCGTATGATTTCATCTGCCTCAGCCTTGGCCTCGGCCTCGGTCTCTTCTTCGACCACGGTATCCACCTCTTCCTTGATAACCACCTATTTCTCGATGTGTTCATGAGTTTTCAACTCTTGTTTAGAATGCACTTTCAACGCTCTTTTCTGTTGTCTTGTTTAATCTTTGTTCATGTGCTAAAAGAGAACTTATTAGTGCACTAAAAGAATAAGTAGATAAATCTTTTGATTCCTCTATTGCAGCTACCACATGATCAAACTTAGGAATAAGGGTTCTCAAAACCTTTTCTACTACCTTGTTATCATTAAGCTGTTCACCAAGTGTTCTTAGATGATTAACAATAGTTGAAGCTTTGGTACAATAATCATCAATTGTGTCTACGTCCTTCATACATAGGTTCTCAAACTCACTTCTAAGAGTCTGAAGCTTGATAGATTTTACCTTACCATCACCTTCATATTGTTGCTTCAAAATTTTCCATGCATTGTTTGACTTGATAGCGTTAGCAATTCTTGGAAAAATAGAGTCCTTTACGGCTTGTTGTAGTATGAGTAGTGCCTTCGCATCTTTTTTTTTTTCGAAGTTCCTTCATTTTTGCAGTCCTATCTGTATCTGCATAACCGTTTTCAACAAATTCCCAAAGTTCTTGTGAAATAAAAAGAGTTCTCATTTTAATACTCCAAAATTCATAATTCTCTCCACTAAATACGGGAATCAAATTTTGAGAGGGATTAAACCCATTTCCAAAATTCATCTTGCTTCTAGCTTCTTATAAAACTTAAACCAAATAATGCACAAAACAAATGTATCAACTTACTAAACCAACTTCTGTAAGCAAGCTTTCTACGATGAACTTCTTGCTCCCAGCTTCAACGATGAACTTGGCTCTTATACCAAAATGTTGGAAAATGCTAGAAGAGCAAAGTGGAATGCTAGACAACTACACTAGCTGCTGCTATATGTAGCAACAGGAATGGGACACAAACAATCTTTAAGAGAGAAGAGCTTTGTATTGAAAAGACTTGTGTCAAATGAATACACTAGTAGCAGTCTTCTATAGGCTTGAAGACTCACTCCAACAACCACTAGAAAAATTCAAAAATCATATTCTATACCAACAACTAGCTAGACTAAAGACTAGCACAGATGACTATTTCAAACAATATGTTTGAATTATTTCTAACATGGGCGGATGCAGGTATAAGATGGGGTGGGCTGGAGCCCACCCTAAAAAATATGTTCTTTTTTTTCATGTAGTTTTTTTTTTAATTTTTTTGTGGGATTTAGTCCATACCTAGTCCATTCCAACCTATTCGAGCCTATCCCAGTATATTTTTTGGGATCCGCCCCTGATTTTTAACATGTCGATATATATAGTACTAAGAACTTTGTACCTGCTGTATTGCATGCCTCTCATACAAACTTCTACCATTTACTAAACGAAAGGAATAATACACTCTCACCCCAATTCGATCCTAGGTAGATTGGGCGGATGCCTCCCACAATAGTCACTTGATGTGGATTGTTAAGTTAATCCAGTTTAGATTTAACCTAAATAGCAGGAAGTACAGTATAAAACTGTATGCATGGATTACAAGTCTCCACTTCTTTCGATTGATTGAGGATTTGTATTCTACACTTGGATCAAACCTTTCTATGGACCATCTTGTTAAAGTAATAAGAAGCGAATTAGATGGCTACTGTTAATCCCGAGGTGTAATTTTAAGATAAAAAACTGATTTTGGCAACACTTCGAAGATGGTGCACAAATGAGATCCCGAAGGATTCAGAGAGACAAATCAAATGCAACACTTCAAGGCACAAATGATTTCGTAGCAGCAGCGAAAGTATGATATCTGATTGAATTAGAGATGGTCTCGTTTAGAACAAGATACAAGTAGACAAACAGAAGAAAAAATGAATAGAAGAATAGCCTATTGGGGCGACTGATCACCGGTGCTCAAAGCTAGATTCGTCCCACAGGAACAACTTTCAGGAACCAGCAAGTTCGGAGAAAAACTTCGGAACACTCTGTCGGATGCTCTTCTGACTCCTCGGATGGACAAAAATGGTGTACTATTTCTCTCTTATGCTCTCAGGAAAATTCGTAAGGAACTTGTAGGAATGAAATTGTACTAAATGAGAGAAAGGAAAGAAATATTTTTACTGACTGTTCAATAACCGTCCAGTATAAGAAATATTCGGGACATGTTAAAAATTGTTTCCACACGTTGCATAACTCTTCAGATCGTGAACAGATATGACTGCGCTAATTCGCATACAACGTGCGCCATCTGCGCTAACTGTGCCAATTGTACTCGTACATACTCGGGCACCCGTGCACAATGCGTATAGCGCATGCCAACTGTGTATAATGTGCACAGCACGTACTGCGCACAAACTGTGTGACAATAGGCTGCACGAACTAGCGTGCGAACGACATCGCGAACGGTCGCATGATCGGTTCGTGTTAACGGCATCACGAACGGTCGCACGATCGGGTGCACGATCGGCAGCGTAGAGGCTCGTGCAATGAGGGCAACTAAAGCGCACTATGCACCTAGTGATGATGCTGATATGCTAAGTACAAAGTGTGCCAATTAAATGCTACATTACGTGTCATGAGCACATGAGTCCGAGTCCGAGTCGCTAAGCCCCTACGGGGCTTAGCTCCAATGAAATAAATTCCAAGGGTATGACAAAAAGCATTAATACTTCGTTTGTTGAGTTAGCCTTTTTCCTACTAAAAAAATACCCCCACATGGCACCCATGTGCCAATCCATACCACATGTGCATCTCTAAACACAAGTAAGCTTATATATGGAGATACAAGTCATTTGGACTAGGCAATGTGGGACTATGTTTCTAGTGCTTAAGGCCAAAGCAACACCAATCCCTCACATATCTCTATATATGGGTTTGAGTGTTCCCCACAGTGACTGTCCATCATGCATTAGGATAGATGTCGCTGACGACTTGAATCTTCCTGCATGGGTTAAATAACAATATGATACAAGAATGGACTAAGCCTTAAATTCTGCACCATTTCCACTCACACAATGTAGTCAAATATTCTTCTGGCTGCACATTAAAGGCCCTGTGCTAGTCTGGTTTTGGTGTATGTATTTTGGGTGTCTACAAGTTTACCCTTAAGAGACGGCCTGCTATCTCTATCTATACACTCTAGGTGAGTTCTTTATTAAAAAGACATGGCATGAAGCCTTGCACTTCCTTGCGGTGCTACGCCGCTATGACATGGCTTAAAGCTGAAACATTACCCCTACCCGGGTACCTTATCATAGTGTCATACTACTGTAATATGAGGTCACAAGCCTCTCTGTAGTGCAAAACTACCCAGCATGAAGCCTTGCGCTTCCTTACGGTGTTACGCCACAATAACATGGCTTGCAATGCTAACATGAGGGTATTGTCCCCTTTGTAGTGCTATTTACAACTCTTTAATTTCATTATACAGCATTAGGCTACCTGCCTATTTGCGGTGCTACGCCGCTGTGACTTGGCTCGCAAAGCCGAGGCATTACCCCTACATCGGAACCTCATGGTAGAGTCATCCCACTGTAGCATGGAGTTGTAATACTCCTTTAGTGCTATGCTACCATGCTTTCTTTTAAGCACAAAATGCATTCACTTTGCCTGAGAACTCATTAAGACATTTAAGCCATCCTTACCACATGATCTGTTTTCCGCAGAAAACATATAATAGACAACAATAGTTGTAGTTTCGTATCCTTTCCACGTTCCGGAGGACATGTACCCACTGTTTCTGATATTTTCCCAGTTAGTGGTCATTCTTTGAACCAAAATCTAGATGCCTAGTAGATTTCTCTTTAAACTAATAGAATAAAACTTTATGGTAGGATTACAATAACACAATATCAAAATACCTTCAAGCCCATTTTACTTGTTGTGTCTTCGACCAGCTGGCGCTTGAGGCCCTTTGTGAGCAGATTCGTTAGGTTCTTCGGACTCCGAACTTCAATCACTACAATAACACCTCTCTTAATGAGATCGTGCACTGCCATGTACTTTAGTAGCACAGTTCTTTTCTTTTTATTGAAGAGATAATTTGATGCCACCGCAGCAGTTGCCTGGTTGTCACAGTATATATGTATCACCGGTATCTGTGCTCCAACTACTGAAAGATCATACATGAGCTTCTGAAGCCATTCTGCTTCTTCTGCTGCAGAATCAAGTGCAAAGAACTTAGATTCCATGGAGGAATGAGAGAGCATAGTCTTCTTCTTTGACTTTTACGATATAGCAGCTCCACCCATGGTGAAAATGAATCCACCTGTGGATCTCTCATTCTCCACCTCTAAGCACCAGCTGGCATCACTGGGCCTTCTATTGCTGGCAGATCTCAGCTGTAGTGTAGTGCATATGTCTGAGTTTTCTTGAGATATCTCATTACTCGTTTTACAGCTTTTCAGTGCTCAACGTCTGGGTTGCTCATAAACCGACTCAACATTCCCACGACGAAAGCTATGTCAGGCCTGGTTGCAGTAGTAGCGTATATCAAACTCTCGATGATGCTTGCATACACTAGCTACCTGACGCTTTTTCTTGACACTACAACAAAAAACCCTTTTAATGACGGCTAAAAAGCGTTATTAATGACGAACCATGACGCTTTTTTTCCACAGTAATCGTTATGAAAACGGGTGTTATAAATATTTTTTAAAAGCGTCATAAAATAACCGTCATGAATAGATAATATGTATAGGCTCAATGCAGCACATTTATAACACTCATATTACTGAACTCATCACATTTATAACACTTAATACTGCACATTATATATTACTTTCCAAAAACTTCTCAATTCAATTTTAAAACAACAATTTTGAACTATATTCACAAGAAAACATCGAAATGTTATATCACCATCTTCATTACATTATCTCAAAATAGGGTATCCAAATATATATATATTTACAACTACTACTTAAATGAATCCTCAAAACAGGTAACTACTTTGGCTTCAACTTGAGCACATCAAAACTGTCAACATCACGTGTAGCAAATCCCACCACTGCAATAATAGTTGCATCTTCATGTGCACCTGAGAAAGAAAATTAATACTAGTTAGCTACAATTCCACCATGCATCTATAACAAGTATTATCAACACATTAAGATAACACCAACTTACAAAATTTGAAAATAGAGAGAGCTCTATGAGCTAATCTTCAAAAACTTCAATGACTAAGGCATTAAAACCGATATATCAATGGTTTATGCTTTAAACCTCATCTTCTTAAATTTTAGTTTAACTAAAGGTAGAATTAGAACTACTAATTTTTTTTCTTAAGTTTGAACAATCAAATTTATTGGATACTTGACCACAAAAAAATTAATAATCACTACAGCTAAATTCTTTCCAGAAAAGATGTTAGCTTAGGAGAAAACTTACTAACTGTTCCAGAAGTCAAGCTACACATACTTAGAGAGAAGTAAAATACTTACCGGTAGAGCCATCTTTCTTCAATGTACTCATTGCCAAAGAGTGAAATGATTCATATTCAAGAAACTATTTGATACTATGACAGAAACTATTTACCAATCTGGAAGAAGCCAAAATGCTTGCTAACACTTGTATCATATCAGAAAAAGCTTTATCTATTGATACCACATAAAAGTCCCAGTCTTCACCCAATTATAATATAATATGCAATTTCTTCTTTTACTCCGTAATGCAAATATATCCATGTCCAGAATGAGAGATTTAGAAGAAAAAACTCTTAATTTTAATGCTTACCTCATGAACCCTTGGTCTATGGTGTCTGAGCTCCAGTAATGATTCCTTCCTATCAGGACTCCAAGTTCTCCATGCACAAATACTTGAGCTGCACTCAAAAGGATACAAAATTCAGCTCAAAAGACACTACAACAAAAAACCCTTTTAATGACGGCTAAAAAGCGTCATTAATGACGAACCATGACGCTTTTTTTCCACAGCAACCGTTATGAAAACGAGTGTTATAAATGTTTTTTAAAAGCGTCATAAAATAACCGTCATGAATAGTTTCTATAAAAGCGTTATGAATAGTTAATATATAGTGCACAATTCAGAACAATTTTAAAATGTCATGAATAGATAATATGTATAGGCTCAATACAGCACATTTATAATACTTTATACTATTCAAATTAGCATATTTATAATGCTCTATACTGCACAGTATATATTACATTCCAAAAACTTAACATTATATATCACCATCTTTATTACATTTCTCAAAATAGAGTACATATCAACATCTTCATTACATTGAATATCCAAATACATATATATATTTACAACAGTAAAACACACAGTAGTGGTTCCCTCACAATTGAGAACAAAGTGCAACAAAATGCTAAGGTGTAGAAATAAGCCTAAATTGAATACATAATAAAAAGTCTCCATCCAACCTCTTTCTCCAATTCTGGTAGTGCCTTCTTGAGTTTGCTGATAGTATCGGCCCGTAGTACTTTGAGGCCTCTATTCCATTCTTCCTGCCATAATGTTGAACACATAGGATGAAATCAAGAAATTTTAAATATTATTAAACTATGAAAAGTAGTGAAACAAAAAAAAGTGTAATTCCTGAAAACACCATAAACAAAACATGCATCGCTTTTTAAATAGAGACACCAGGTTAAAGTATCCTTGTTTTTCAGCTTTCATCTTCCTGATCAAGTCAATTCCAGCGAAATGTAAATAACTTAGAAGAAGATAATATCCTTCAATGAAATTCCATAGACTTTTAAGTTAAAAAACATAATACCAGGCAAGCATTAGTATCCTGACATCTGTATGATCCGCTTCCACGTCAGAACAGAAAGACTCAATACATTCAGGGCTGTTCAAATGGACAACAAAGACAGGAGTATTAGCATGTTTGTTTCCGGTGATACAGAAAATATAATAAGAAGTGCAAATCAGTTTGACAAATAAGAGTCCAGGAAAGATTGCAATTTTTTGTTTTGTGCAAAAATAAAATAAGAAGTGGAAGATATATGAGGAAAACTATATAATACCTTGATTGTAATAAGTCTAATATAAACAGCCGTTGCCGGCCGGTGGGTGTGCAGTTCTGCTTGCTGGTTGACACGACTGTTTGTGCACCGACTCAACTCTTCTATAATGTTCCAATATGTGCCCCTTTCTTCTTTTACTTCAACCACCACCACCTCGAGCATTCGACTTAATAATATAATTTAAATATTAAGGTTTTTAGAAATCTTCAAAGTTTTTTAAGTCTTTAAAAAAAAGGTCTGGTTAAATACTCCCTCGTGCTGCTATTAATATAGCTTGAAAACAAGGTGACACTTATGCAATTGATGAAAAATGATCAGAAAGAGGTCGCACACACAAGAAAACCAATCTTGCAAAAAGCAAAAGTAATTGGAAGCTGCACAACTAAGATTCATGCCAAAGGTAAAAGGGCCCTCACATCTAACAAGGTTTACGAGTATTGACTCAGAAAAACAACTTATGCACAACCTTTCATGCTTCCTGCAGAAACACATTGCATGTCCTGTTAACTTACATCCAAATTTAAAAGATCCTCAACAATATATTTCAGATTTAACATATCCGAATTTCTGAGATGCTTATCACAAAAATATGTAGCACAAGGCAATACTCACGTTTTACGCAAAAACTTCACTATGTAAAAGTCTAATTTGTTGAAATTGGTGACTGGATTACATTTGATCCTTCAAGATACAACACAGACCACGGTAAAAGAAAATGCAACAAGATCACATAAGACTGTAGATTGAAGCAAAATGTTTCCAAGTTACCTGAAGCATCCCAAAGTGTACAGGCAAGCATGTCCAATATATACGCTAAGAATACGGGCTCTTTCTCCATCTCTTCATGACACAGGCTCAGCTGATGTGTATCGGGTGCCAGTTCACCAAAACCAACCTCCATATATCAACTTGAATGGAATTTTAAAAAGTGAATAAACTTGGAAATTAGGAGGCACAAAACAGCATGACCAAGTTGGCATTGTAGACTTGGATCTCGAACATTTTGGGATGATAGAGCAAGGCGCCAAATTAATATTAGGTCCAAAGGAGGTTCTGAAGTTCAGCAATGGAACATGGAGCAAGATCAATTGATATTCAATCAATAATGGTTAGTTCACAGTATTAAGAATATAACACACTTTGAACTATATAATACACACTGATAAAATTTTCCCATGAAGAAGATTCACTAATGAAATAAAGAAATAAAAACAAAATGCAAATATCATGTTGACACTCGTGACTCTCACACCACTTATAAATGTCACAGGATTTTGGGTCAGAGACTCGAAGTTTCATTGAAACTGGGGTAAGGCAGCCAACGTAAGAATTCCATGCATAAAAAACATGTTAGAAACCTAAAGCTGATAACCAACATCCAGTAACAGACAATGCTTATCAGAAGACATGGCAGGAAGTCGAAGTCTACATGCTTGGAGAAGCATAGACCATCCATGTAAGATGCACAGAAGGAGGAGCACACCGTAAAAGAATTTGACAAATAAGAAAAATCCAAATACCAAACCCACCCAAGGTTGAACTTGGGACTTTCCCTAATTTATATCAAGGTTCGCATTGTCGGTATGAAATTGGGCATGTTTGGACAAGAATTATATTTTGATGAACAAATACAAACTTTCTAAATTCACAAGAATCCAATAGCTACAAGAAGAAAATTAACCTAATTTTCCATCAGAACCGACTGAAAGAAATAGAGGGAGTAGATACCTAGATGGGGTTTGTGATCCAGCGTCGATGCCGACATATCTCCGTGCCGAGGACAACCCCGACCGGATCCCGAGCCCACGCCTTCCCGAGCCCTCCTCCGACTCTACTTCCTGTTCTCGACCGAGCGTCGTCCCGCTCATCATGAGCACCGACCTCCCCGATCTTCTGAACTCGAAGCCACAACGCCTGGACGACCTCGACCCACCACATCGTTCCCGCCGTTGCCGCTTCCGTCGACGAGCGAGGGGTTGGGAGCTTAGGGCTTAGGGTTCGTGGGAGGAGAGGTTGGGGGCTTAGGGCTTAGAGTGAGAACTAGAGCTAGGGTTTAGAGTGAGACCTAGAGTTAGGGTTTGTGGGAGATTGAAAGGAGGAGATAGAAAATTTTAGGGTTTGGGGAGAGGAGGGAAGAGGGGGCAGAAGGAGAGCAAGGAGAATGAGATCGTTCTTCTGAGTAAAATCAGAGGGGGGGATGGAATATATTACAGAAAGTTTATTACAAGTTTGCCACCGCTCTAAACTATTAATAACGTTTTGTTTTATAAACGTTATAAAAAGTCCAGAATTAGCCCAAACCGTCATAGAAAAAAGGTATTTCTCAACTTGATAACGCTTATGTATCAGCCGTCATTAAAACTCCTTGTCGAGCGTTATTAATAGGTCTTTTTGTTGTAGTGAGAAGTTATAGTCAACTAATAGTTTTTGCTTTGATTCTATACTCATGCACAAATACTTGTATGTTATCCCACTTGAGGACAGTCCAATATACCTAGATGCAGTAGCATTTACATGGTTAGCTTATCCATTCTACTATAGATAATGTAACATAAAAAAAAAAGTTATGACGAACTCACTTATCACGGTTAGCAGCCGCTCCAATATACCTAGATGCAGTAGCAAAAATAAGTTTTTGCTTTGGTATGTAAAAGTCTTGAATACTTACACAGATGATTGTCGTTTTGTCATAACACCCAGCTCCAGTAGAAGGAAAGACATTTACCTGTAATGCTTCATTGTTCCAGTTGTCTTCCCTTGTACCCAGTTAGAGCATAGAAAGGTAAAGTTGCATATGGAACTTGAACCCTCTTCAATGTTCATTACACATGATGACAAGTACCATATTTTGTAAAGAACAAACAAAATTTTGATATTTAAGTTAGCAATTAAGTCTTTAGTTTGACTGACACTTGAAAGCATGAAGGAAAAACATTTCCAATCGAGGCAATAAATTCCACAAATACATCCAAACATCGGAATGGTGATCTTCTAGAAAGGTATGAGTTTGGAAAATCACTTCCACAAGTACGAAATGGAACATCTCGTGGGCCATTTAGATTATTTTCATGAATCTGATTCAAGAGGGCAGCGCCACTCAACTGGAGGCACAATTGAATGAATAATTCCTCATGCCCATTAAAGCAAAAAAAACTTTGAAATCATAAACAGAACCAATGCATATATTACCAACTAATGACAATCCAATTAAACCCCAAATAAGAGGATTAAAAGAGAAACCCTCTTGTAAGCGATCGGAAATAGTCGGACGCGTAGATGAATGAATAACTCCTCGTGCCCACTAAAGAAAATACTTTGAAAGCGGTAACAGAACCAAACCATATATACCCACTAACCAAAATCCAATTAAACCCCAGATGAGATGATTTGAAGAAAAAGCGACATTAAAGCAATCATCACTCATCAGAGCTAATCGGAAGCCCGTGCGAATGAACAATTTTGCATGCTACTAAAAAACAAACACCTTCAAGGCACGTTAGGATGCAAATACTAGAGACTTGATGGTAATTACCGGAGGGGCTCAGAGATGTTTAATTTCCTGCATTTATAGTGAAGGATGGGGTCGCCGACGTGGAGGCGAGGAGGTCCAGAGGGGCTCAAGGCTTGGCCAATGATGTCGATGTATTATTGGTCGACCGAATCCTGACGACATGCCTTGTCCTGGCACCTTCAAGAACCCATCATCTTCAAGTTCGTCATCTTCAAGAACCCAACGTTGATCCTGAACCACTGGAGATGCTCGAGGACTCCCACCATAGTTGTCGATGAGCGGTGCAGCCAATTTGGGAACTGCATGGTGTGGTGAGGGAGGGACGGGAAAATAACATTAGAATCCCTACCGATAAGAAAATAAAAGGAATCTAGAGTGTTGTAGCTCAAATATTTGACAAAATGTCCTTTCCATAAAAAATAATGAGTTATCAAAGAATGCACATATACATATATAAGAGGCTCGGGCCAAGGGGGCACAAGGATTCGGCCATCTACATGTCGAGGACGTCGGCCTCCTTCTCAGAGATCTGGCTGTCCAACGTCGGCGGGAGGACGGAGGCAAGGAAGGAGAAGAAGCGGAGAGGAGGGTGTAAGTAAGAGGAACTGACCCATGAGGGCTTCGGATCCGAGGCCGGCACCGGAACCGATGAAGCGGCGGAGGTTGCGGACCCACGACATCGACGACGCCGAAGGAAGGAGAGGGAGAGCGCGGAGAAGAGGACGAGCATAACCCTAACGCTCCTCCTTCGCGTTCTTGTCGATCGCGTGCGCGACGGCCTCGAGCTTGTCCTGGAGGGCGACGAGGGGCGTGAGGCCCTCCTCGAAGATTTTGGATCTAGGGTTAGGGTTTTGGAGTTGGGGGAGAGGAGGGAGAAGAAAGGAGGAGAAGGAGAAGACCAGAATGTTTTGGGGGAGAGGCGGGCTATAGCAAAGATTTTACCAACAATTAAACTTAAAAAATATTACAAGTTTACCACCGCTCTAAATTATTAATAACGCTTTATTTTATAAACGTTATAAAAAGCCCAGAATTAGCCTAAACCGTCATAGAAAAAAGGTATTTCGAACTTTGATGACGCTTCTTTATCAGCCGTCATAAAATCCACTTATCAAGCGTCATTAAAAGGATTTTTTATTGTAGTGTGAGTTTGACTTCAGCTTCAGGTCACAACTGTAAGGCGTATTGATCACTATAAGATCCTGATATTCTAGCTTGTGATCATATTCTCAATATAATAAGACTGTGACAACGCCAGTCCAGTATCCGTCCGGATGATCTTGATCCCCAAGATCATATCAGCTTTCCTTAAGTCCTTCACACTAAACTTGGTCGAGATGAACTTCTTTATTTTTGTGACACAGCCCCTATCCGTACCTAGGATCAACATATCATCCACGTACAAACAAACTATTACACCACTTTCAACAGCGAGCTTCGTGTAAACATATTTGTCTGTTTCGCTGACCTTGTAGCCATTTGACCTTATAATCTTGTCAAACTTCTTATGCCATATTTTGTGTGCTTGCTTTAAACCATACAAGGATTTAACCAACTTGCAGACTTTGTCTTCAAGGCCCTTGATGATAAATTCTTCTGGCTATTGCTTGTAAATCTCTTCGGTTAGCTTGCCATTCAGAAAAGCTGTTTTTACATCCATCTTATGTATCACCAACTTATGTATTGCTGCGAGAGCAATTAAGATTCTGATTGTGGTCATCCGGACTACTGGAGCATACGTGTCAAAGTAGTCTGTCCTCTGCTTTTGAGAGAACCCCTTGGCTACTAGCCTTGTCTTGAACTTGTCAATCGTTCCATCTGTTTTCATCTTCTTGAAGATCCATTTGCATCTGATGGATTTTTCTCCTTCAAGAAGATCAACCAACACCCAAGTGTTATTAGAGGTGATTGAATCAATTTTATTGTCTATCGCCTCTTTCCAGAAAATAGTATCTTTGGTCTTCATCGCCTCATCATAGGTAAGCAGATCTGCTTCCGCATGATAGGTGACAAAGTTATCTCCGGAGTCCTTCGGTCTCTTCACTCGCTTAGTTGACGGCTCATCGAGTTTTGGTTCAAGTGTTGTCTCCTCCACAACAACATCTTCTTGGACGACGTTCTTATTGGAAACTTCAATTTCCTATGCACCCTCATTATTCTCCATAATGTCCATACCTTGCAAATTTATCTTCAAAGTATTCTGCGTCGCGAGATTCAATGATATGATTTGATTCTATATCAAAATTTTTTTGAGCATCACTCTTCTCGGCATACCCCAAAAAAATTGTCTTTGTAGTCCTTGTCCCGAGCTTCTGAATCTTCAGATCTGGGAGCTTTACATATGCTAGACACCCCCACATTCGAATGATATTCAATTTAGGTCTGACTTTGAACCAGAGTTCATGAGAAGTGGTCCGAAGTTGAATACGACACTCTATTCAGAATAAAAGTGACCGTCAATACAGCTCTTCCCCAATAGCAATCTGGAAGACTCACAGTCAACATCATTGAGTTTATCATTTCTGTCAACGTTCTGTTCTTCTTTTCTGCTATTCCGTTAGATTGAGGAGAATACGGAGCAGTAGTCTCGTTGATGATTCCATGTTCTTTACAGAACGTTATGAATTCATGAGACTAATACTCTCTGTCTCGATCACTTCTTATTCTCTTGAGTTGTTGTCCAGTTTATCGTTCAGCCTCGGCCCTAAACTCTTTGAAATTCTTGAACGCTTTATTTTTAGACTTAAGCAAGTAGACGAATGCATATTTTAAGAAGTCATCGATGAAGGTTATGAAATACTTCATCCCGGCTTTCGTAGAGAATTATTTGAAGTCACAGATATCGGAGTGTGCCAACTACAGAAGATCTGTGCTTTGATTAACCCGATGAAAGGGTTTCGTCTGAGCACATACTTCACATTTCTTTACCTTACCCCCACATTTAGAGATAAGTCCTAGACTAGACATTTTGTTTATTATTTTATAGTAAACATGTCCTAGTCTATTATGCCACAGCTCAAGAGTATAATCAAAATGAGCGATTACATTAATTTGACAAGACTGATTTACAAGCTGAAGTTTAAACATTCCTTCGGTATAAAATAATTTTCTAAAGTATGTTCCTTTTATGGATATCACCATCTGGCCAGCATTGATGTCTATCGTTAGGCCTGCATTGCAGAGTGGGTCTCTAGAGATCAGGTTCTTCGTAATAGCAGGAACATGTTCACGTCTTGAAGCGCCAGAGACTTTCCTGAAGTCAGCTTGAATACCACCGTCCCGATCCCTTGCACTTCAGCTTGTGCCTGGTTCGCCACCATAACACTTTTAAAAATTGGTATGTATATGGTGAACCATTCCTTGCTTGAGTAGGCATGGCAGGTGGCACCAGTGTCTACCCACCAGTCATAGTCAGCCCCCACTACAGTGATCTGAGAAATCATGGCAACTACATCAGTAATCGTGAAAACCTTACTAGGCTCACCTTGTACTGATTGCTTGGGCTTGGATCAGCATTCACTCTTGTAGTGACCCTTCTTGCCACAGTTGAAGCAAGTCGTTTTGGACTTTGGTTTCTGTTGATTGAAAGAAGTCCCCTTCACTTTCAGATTAGTGAGGTCCTTCTTCTTGTTGTGGGAAGCCGTCTGCTTTTCCTTGGATTCCTTCGTGTGGACTAAGTTGCCTTTAGCCATCTGTTTAGAAAAAGCGTCCACCTTCAGTTGAGTCCTCATCTGGTTCTCAACATAGATTTCTTGAAGAAGATTTTTTAGACTGATCTTCAGTTTTTCCTATGCATATTTGCATAGAATTTACTCCATCCAGCAGGGAGCTTGGAGACGATCCCTACAACAACGAACTTGTCGTTGAAGGGCATCCCCTCATCTTCCAATTTCTGACGCAGCTTCAGGTATTCCTTCACCCGAGGCAGCATCATCTTCTCGTCTTCAAAGAGGTATTTGTGATATTTCTCCACGATAAATATCTTGCACCTGTTCTTGTCATCTGCATACAATTTCTTCAGTGATTTTCATATCTCTTTGACAATATGGTCTTCTTAGAGTAAGATTCTGCTAGGGAGTCCTCCATAGCGTTGAGGATGAGAAGCCTACAGAGGCTATTTTCCTTCTCCATTTAGTCTGTTTGGCAGTAGCAGCAGCAATTGCGGCAGTAGATCCTCTTTCTGAAACTTTCAGTTCTTTCTCACTTAACACGTAGTCGACGTCCACAGGTTGAAGATTGAGGCCTTTTTCATATTTGGAAGTGCTCTCCATCGAACTTCTCTAACTTGTTAAAGTTGGGATTGATGAGTGCAGCACGAGAGTTTTCCATCTTTTAAATCTAGCTTTGAGATTGTTAATCCCAGGACATAATTTTAAGATAAAAAACTGATTTTTGTAACACTTCGAAGAATGTGCACAATTGAGATCCCGAAGGATTTAGAGAGAAAAAATCAAATACAACACTTCGAGAAAGGCACAAATGATTTCGTAGCAGCAGCGACAGTATGATATCTGATTGAATCAGAGATGGTCTCGTTTAGAACGAGATACAAGTAGACAAACAGAAGAAGAAATGAACAGAATAATAGCCTGTTGGGGTGACTGATCACCGACGCTTAAAGCTAGATTCGTCCCATACGAATAGCTTCCAGGAACCAACAAGTTCGGAGAAGAACTTCGGAACACTCTGTCGAATACTCTTCTGACTCATCGGATGGACAGAAATGACGCACTGTTTCTCTCTTCTTCTCTATGAAAAATTCATAAGGAACTTGTAAGAATGAAATCGTACCGAATGAGAGAGAGAGAGAGAGAGAGAGAGAGAGAGAGGAGAAACATTTATACTGACTGTTCAGTAACCGTCCAGTATACGCAACATTCGGGACATGTTAAATATCGTTTCCGTACGTTGCATACCTGTTCAGATCGTGAACAGACACGACTGCGCTAATTGGCGCCCAGCGCAAAACGCAATATACGCCTAGCGACGATGTTGACGTGTTAAGTGCAAAGTGTGCCAACAAAACGTCACATTACTCCTCATGAGCCCGATGCTTAGCTCCAATGGAATAAATTCTAAGAGTATGACAAAAAGCATTAATGATTCATTTGTTGAGTTAGCCTTTTTTTCACTAGAAAAATACTCCCACATGGCACCCATGTGCCACTCCACACTACATGTGCATTTCTAAACACAAACAAGCTTATATATAGAGATACAAGTCATTTGACTTAGGCAATGTAGTGCTTAAAGCCAAAACAACAACAGCTACTTGGTCCTCTGAAGAAACTCGAGAACAAAAAAAAAATTCTGAGTTCTTAGATCGGGAGTCACACAAGAATCTGATAAATTAAGCAATAAATCACAAGTCAGTTCTAGCCGCGACTGTTCTAATTAGATATAACAGTTCGCTCGGACATGAAACATATTGATCAGCTGAAAATACTGGTACTCTATTGGCCGATATGGATACGTAGGATGCATGCATCAGTTTGTGTTGGTTTTACTAACAAGCTAGCTGCCTAAAACAGCACATGATTGGAGAACCCTCAAAATAACAATCATTAAGTGAAATTGTCATAATTCCAACTTTTGAAACTTTGGAGGGCCATTATGCGTAGCTCTGAATCTATGTCAATACTTAAATTGGCATAGACTAGGCCCCCCTTCAAGAAGAACATTCTCTTCCTCTAGATTCTAGTCCAATTGTCATGTTGCCATACTGGTTCCTAGCTAATCAACCACTATTGTTGTCATGGTAAAGCTTCGTGTCTTAATTAGAAAAAGAAGAAAGAAAAAAAATCTAGTCTAGGTTCAAATCTTCTTACAAAAATTTACGACAGGTGTGAACATACCTAGCTAGTCTTAGTCTCGTGTTCAGACGAGGAAGAAATTACAAATTCAAACACGTGAACTGGAAGAAAGATTAGTGTGTTAGTAGTAGCTAGCTAGAGACAAGAGTGCTGCCAATGGATGGGTGGACATTCCTAAAGACAAAGTGGTTGCAATAGCATCATCTAATTTGTTAACCACTGATGGATATATACATATATTTAAGTAAGCTGCAGAACGTTTTCTGCTGATGAGTTCTTCTTGGTTGCAGGAATCCTCTCTATGCCTAGCTAAGAAACCTCGGGGCGCCACCCATCGATTGAAGAGACCGACAGCTTCACAGTTTCAGTATGTCATGCATGCGCCGATTTTTATTGGCATCATGTCACATTCCACTTAGGTCATACATGTGTACAACCATGTCCTGAAGTGACGAGCAAAGCAGTAGGCGCGCGCGCATGCATATAGATTAAGCTCAAGCTAGATCGTCACTTCCATCATACAGCTGTACAATTATTTAATGTTTCTATAATTATTATCCGAGTTTTGCTACGTGTACAACCAAATATTTATAATTTTCTTAACCATCGCGTGTCGGACTTCGATTGTAGGAGTGAGAAGTGGTGGGATCAAATGGAGCCTATGTATGTAGCAGGAGGTGTGAGAGGGAAGGTGAGACTCGATGGGAGAGAGGTTGTAAATATGTTGTAAACATTTTGTTAGCTGCTGCTCATGTCTTTGAGCAATAGCTCAAGTTTCCTATTGATTAGTCTCACATCGGCTAGTGGGATTCCCTCCACTGTATATATATTACCTTTTCTCCTTTTGCTTCATTAAAAGTCGTGTGTGGGAGCTCCATGGGCCACACGCGCGCGCCGCCGCCGCCGCCCAACCCGGCTCGGTTCGGCGCGCGTAACGGGTCCGGGTACGTGCCCACATCTGTGGATGACGAACGCCGATTCGGGTTCGAGCTGAGACCCTAAAACCTTTTTTGCTCCTCTTTACAATTTTCTGACCGTTACCATTCTTTAATTTTTGTAACGTTTGATACAATTAATATTGTCCAGGTTCAAACCTCATGTTACTATTGTGTAACGTTTGTAACATTTTTTTATTGTCCTTTAATTTTATGTCCGTTGAAGAGTACCAAACATCCTATATATTGAGATCCTTCTCATTCTTTCTTCCCTACAGAAAAATTTCGAATCTCTCTACAAAATTTCTCTTCCGAAACTATATTGTTCTTCGTTGTTGCTCTGGACAGAGCTAAGTCGGGTCATTCTCTCTGAGTCGTGTGCCGCAACAGGATTCCGGTGGAGCGGGAATTTTACCACTAGGGACGTTTGGATTCAGTCTGCACATGGACCCGAGCTAACTCTTAGATTGTTGGAAATTCTTCTTTATACTCCGTTTTCTTAACAAATTTTGTCTCTCATTTAATATTATTTGGTACATAATTATTATTTGTACATTGTCATTATTTGACATATCAATTATATTTCACATATCAATTAATATCTGTTCATTGTCATTATTTGTTAAATTGACATCTTAGACAAATATTATTGTGTTAGTACATTTTGTCAATACTAGTTTTCATTTTACTCAATATTTTAATTTACGCTAAATCAAACAATTAATTAATTTAGTAAATTTTTTTTTATTTTTAGTTCTAAAGTTAAGATTTGTTTGGGAACAAGCCGAAAGGGCCCTTCTGTCAACAAGGCGAAATATCGTCTAAGCGATCGGTACTTAAGAGTTCCTAGTGAACCTCCGCTTGATTGTATCGGTCCCTACAACTAACCCAACCTTATCAAAACTTGAAAAACTAAAAATTTAAAGGTTTATTACTAAAATTATTTTAATTGTTAATTTTAGTTTAAAGCAATCTTATTGAGTAAATATAATTTTACAGACTTTATAAAACATGACTTCCAAGGAAGAGATTTTTTCTGCAAAGCCTGCAAAATTCAATTGGCACATATTTCAAGAGGTGGCAGAGCCAGATGAAATTTTGGCTTACCATTTTAGGTCTGATTTCTGCCATTGATGGTTCCACACCCATCTCAAATGATTCTGATGAGACTGTGTTTGACGTAGGGGTTTCCAAGTCCTCCTCATCTACCAAACCTAAGACCCATAAGGAAATAGACTACCATTGCTTTCACAGAATCTTAAGCGCTATGTCTGAGTCTCTTACATATTTTTTGAATATAAAAGCGCTAAAGAACTCTGGGATGCTTTGGAAGATGAGTATGGTTGTGATGATGCTGGAATTGATAGATTCAATTCCACCACATTCAACCAATATGTCATGATAGATAACAAACCTATCAATGATCAAATCTATGAGTTCCAAGAACACCTTAGGCAGGTTCAAGCCAAGGGAACTTTCTTTTCTGTTGAGCACAAAATAGGATGTTTGATAGATAAACTCCCTCATTCCTGGTCTAAAGTGGCAAAGGACCTTCTACATCTATAAGGATCTATCACATACTCTCAAGCTCTACAGAGAATTAGAACAGAAGAGCAATATAGGTCCAAGACCAAAGCTAGGTCAAATGCCACAGCTAAGGTAAACCTTATAGAAAGCCATGTAAAACCTAAGTCAAACAACCATCTCAAATCCGAGAAAAACTCCTTCAAAAAGAAGCAGAGTTTTCAACCTCCTCACCAAAACCATCATTACCAAAACCATCACCACCAAAACCCTCAACCCCAAAAACCTAGAAACTTTGGTCAGACTCAGGATCAAAGAAGATTTTATTTTGTTTGTGGTAGAACCAACCATACAACCATCAACTGCTTTCAAAGGAAGAAAGAACCTATCCAGAACTCCTTCAAAGGAAAAGGCAAGCCATAGGCTAACATGATTCTGAATGGGTCTTCCAGCTCCTTCAGGTCAGTAAGCTTTCAACATGTAATAAACCTTTCTTTCCATTCTGATGATTGGTGGTTGGATTCTGGAGCTAATTTTCACGTTTCATTTGATCGCTCCTGATTTTCAACCTTTCAGGAATCAGGTGGAGGAGGCGTGACACTAGGAGATGGCTCAACGGCACAAGTTGTGGGAAGAGGAAGAATAGATCTGAAGATGACATCAGAAAAATTTTTACCTCTCTATGATGTGCTTCATGTGCCGTCTGTTAGAAGAAACCTTGTTAGTGGATCCCTCCTTGTTGCATCAGGATACAAAATTGTTATGGTGGCAAATAAAGTAGTTTTCTCTAAGAATGATCTGTTTGTGGGTAAAGAATTTGTGAAAGATGAACTCTTTATTTTAAGTACCATGAATAAAATTTCAAATCCTCCTTTTATTGCAAATGTTGAATCATTAAATGTTTGGCATGGAAGATTAGGTCATGTGAATTTAGGATGTATTAAAAGGATGATGAACTTAGATCTTATACCTAAGACTCCTATAGATGATGAACACAAATGTGAGATCTGTGTTCAAGCCAAACACACAAGATTACCTTTCAAATCTGTCTATGGAGATTCTGAACTCCTAGAACTTATCCATAGTGATATTTGTGATTCCAATAGGCTCTTGACCCGAGGCGGTAGAAAATACTTTGTTACTTTCATAGATGATCATTCAAAGTATTGTTACACCTACCTTCTTAAGACCAAAGATGAAGTTCTAGACAGATTCAAGGTCTATAAATCTGAAGCTGGGAACCAGTTGGATAGGAAGATTAAGATCCTTAAATCAGATCGTGGTGGAGAGTATATCTCAAATAAAATGACCAACTTCTGTGAAGCGCACGAAATTATTCATGAGGTAACTGCTCCTTATTCACCACAATCCAATGGAGTTGCTGAAAGAAAAAATTGTACTCTTTTAGATATGGTCAATGTCATACTTCTCAGCTCAGGTGCCCCTGATAATCTTTGGAGAGAAGCCTTATTGTCAGCATGTTATATTCTTAATAGGATACCCAGTAAGACTAATGATAAGACACCATATGAGTTATGGAAAGGTCGAACCCCTAGGATTAATTATCTCAAAGTTTGGGGATGTCTAACTAAAGTAGGAATTCCTGAACCCAAAAAGAGGAAGATAGGACCTAAGACTGTAGATGTTGTATTCATAGGATATATCCTAGATAGTAATGCTAATAAATTTCTTATAACCCATTCTGAAGTAAATAAAATCTTTAATAACACAATCATTGAAGCTAGAGATGCAGTTTACTTTGAGAACATTTTTTCCTTCAAGGATAGAACCCCTTCATCTTCCTCTAACCATTCCCTTACTCCGTCTACTAGTTCTCATGACCAAATGCCTATGTCTCAATCTGAACAAGTCATAGAACCTAGAAGGAGTAAAAGAGAAAGGATTGAAAAAAATTTAGGAGAAAGATTCTTCACATTTTTGATAGAGGGTGATCCCTCAACTTTTGAAGAAGTCATATCCTCTCCTGATCCCCCTTTTTGGAAAGAAGCTATTAACAATGAATACAACTCTATCATGGAAAACAATACATGGTTTTTAGCAGACCTTCCTTTAGGTAGCAAATCCATAGGTTGTAAGTGAATTTTCAAAAATAAACTTAGAGCCGATGGTTACCATAGAAAAATAAAGCCAGATTAGTAGCCAAAGGTTTTACCCAGTAAAAAGGATTAGATTACTTTGATACCTATTCTCCTGTTGCTAGGATTTCTTCTATTAGAAACCTCCTAGCCTTAGCTTCCATTTATGACTTGCTGATCCATCAAATGGATATAAAGACAACATTTCTAAATGTCGATTTAGATGAAAAAATTTATATGGAGCAACATGAAGGTTTTATTGCTAAAGGCCAAGAAAACAAGGTTTGTAGATTAGTAAAATCTTTTTATGGCCTAAAGCAAGCTCCCAAGCAATAGCACAACAAATTTGACAAAGTTATTATAGAATTTAGTTTTGTACCAAATGAATATGATAAATGTTTGTATTCCAAAATTACAAATAAAAGTTGTGTTATCTTATGCTTGTATGTTGATGATATCCTAATTTTAGGATCTTCACTGGAATTTATAAATAATACTAAGAATTATTTATCTAACCAGTTTGATATGAAAGACCTAGGTGAGGCAAATCTGATCCTAGGAATGCAAGTGTCCAAAAGAAAAGATGGCTATACTCTATCCTTAGCACATTCAATTGAGAAAATGCTAAGAAAGTTTGAGTATTTTGACAAGAAACCTAACCTTACTCCTTATGATAGTAATGTTGTTCTAAAAAAGAATGACGGATCACCTATAGAACAACATAGATATTCACAGATTATTGGGTCCCTTATGTATATAACAAATAGGACTAGACCTGATATTGTATTTGCTATTGGGAGACTAAGTAGATATACTAGTAACCCAAATCAGTCACACTGGACTGCATTAGACAGAGTATTTAGATATCTTAAGGGTACTCTAGATTATAAACTTTATTAAACTAGACACCCTGATATCATAGAAGGTTACTCCGATAAAAATTGGCACTACAACAAAAATACCTTTTAATGACGGCTAAAAAGCGTCATTAATTACAAACTATGACGCTTTTTTTCCAATCCAAGCGTTATGGAAATGGGTGTTATAAATGTTTTTAAAAGCGTCATAAATAATTCTTCCAAAACCGTCATTAATAGGTTAAATTTCTGCTACGGTTTATTTTTCAAAGCGTTATGAATAGATGATCTGTATATGGTCATTGTATCACATTTATAATGCTCTATACTGCATGTTATATATTACATTACAAATACTGCTCAATTCAATTCGAAAACAGCCACTTTGAACCATATTCATAACAAAATATTGAAATGTACTATAAAGTACCATTCTCCATTTCAGTGTCTCAAAATAGGGTACATCAATATCTCACAGATATAGAGTACTTAAGCTAACTATATTTCATTGTCTCAAAATAGAGTACTTTAGCATATCAATTGAGACCAAATTACTGAACGAGCAGATGTATGGTATACCATCCTTGAACAAGCAACAACAAGAGAAACATGCTTGACATCATCTTGATGCATCACTAGATCTGCTCCTCATTCCTCTCCCTTATGTTAGAGAAACCTTTCCAAAGTACAGCCACATGATCCTTTGGAACTATTTGCAACAGAACTGCATATCAATTGAGACCAATATAAGCATCTGGAGGTATGGAAAGGAAGCAAGAAACTCCAATGTCTTAAAATTTTGTTTTGAGTTCATAAGCATATAAATAGAATATATGATTAAAAAAATAAACCTATCAGCTCATGGGGCATCCAACTCATATTTATAGTACAAGAAATAATATTCACCATGTCAAGAGTAAAACAAAAGAAGACATCCAGATTTCTCAGTCCTAATCTAGTTCTTCCCAAGAGCATTTTCTAATCCAAAGATAAACTATCAAAATGCTGTAATCATGATCAATTTTATCAAGAACTGCAAATAGGCTTAATAACAATGTCATTAATATCTGCAGAAAAGTATATCTAGCATCCTAACCCCTAAACACCACCCCTTCTAAGGGGTTAGTAGTCTCAACTAAGAATTTTAGAAATGGACTGAGACAGCTCTATTTTGTAACCAAAATCAGTTGTAACACTTATTTGAGTGAGCAAAAAAAAAAAGAAAACAAGAAGTCTGAACCATATCATATTGTAATGCCAAAGAATAAGTGTAAACACTGCACTGAAGAAATAAAGGAACACAATACCAAACTAATAGGCTCAAATGACCAGCATGGGTCAAAAAACAATAGAATTATAGGAATTGCCAGATATTGGATGAATGCACCATCATCAGGAGTAACACAAACTTCACAATGTAGCAAAGTGGGCATTAAGGAAGGCTTCAGCTGGTAATGACCGACTTCCTGATTCGGCCATTACGAACACCAATGAAAAAGAAAAGTTGCTTGGTACCAGATTAGATTGCGGAGAGAACATAGATATCTTTATATGCTTTGAATCAAAGTTTATCCATCAAATGACAGATTTTAGCATGGAATTGTTGTACTAAAGGCCCGATATCTAAGTATCTATGCACCAAACTCTCAAACTTAGTTTAATCAAGTGCGAGAAATTTTGCAAGGATCAATAGCAGAAAATCTGTTGATACTAAACCAATAACAAATTCTTGATCTCCAAACAATTTACAGATTATCAAGCCCTTAATATTGGGATATGGATGTGTAATTATTATATTTATTACTATGCAGAGAAGAAACCCCAAAGAAGCAAACTAAAATAAAATTATCAGGGAGTCATTTCAATAAATTTGGAAAGATGTCTCAGATCAACAAACTCTTTGGTCCCAACTACTGCTTTCTCTAGGTATATGACTCAAAGACCTCCTTTTTCTGGTTCACACAAATAAACCATGGCAGTAAGCAAACAGAGCTAACAAGGGAGTCAACCATTAAGATCTTTAGTATAGAAAGACGATTGAGAGAGAGAGGAGGCCAGGCGTGGAAGAATGAAGCCTTACTTGCAGAGTGGATCATCTGAGTAGGAGTGACGATCCGCGGAACCGAGCCGAGAGCGGCCTCTATGCCCTTGGCCAGCAAGATTATGATGGGGACGCTGATCCTCTCCATCCAGTATCTGCTGATCTCCTCGAACACCTCCTGCAGGTTGGTCACCACCTTCACGGGGCACAGCGGCATCTCGATCATGTTCAGGAAGAACCCGTCCCTCAGTATCTCATTCGCGTACAGCGTCCGCTCCCCGAGCCGAGCCTCTACGTACTTCAGGTACGTGCACCTGCATATCAGCCGCCGTAGCACCTCCTCCCTCGAGTTTATCACCTCTAATAGCTGCTCCGCGGTGGCCTACAGGACATATATCAGTTGTTTATTTTAAGTTCATAGTTCATATCAACATATATTACTTATTTCTATCATTAGATAAATTTAGAATGGTGACATAAGAGATCTGAACGAGTGATTGTAGACCAATATTTATATATATGTTTACACCACGTACATATGAAGTTGGTCCATTGATCGATCCGACAAAAAACTTGTATGAGGAAGCAACTTCATCATAATTATATATCAGAAAAAAAGAGTTAACTTAATGGTTTCATCTGAATGAATAACTTGTTGCCTGCACCAATTGATGCAAGTCCCCGAAGAAAAAGGAAAAGTACAGATCAATGAAGAATGAAAGAAAGTAAGAAAAAAAACTAATATAAGTGCTGCTACTGATTTTTGGAGTATTTGTAATTAACACAATATTAGTCATGAATGGGCAGGTGTGGAAAGTCCACAATTGTCATTATACTCTGTTCTTTGCCTGCTATGGAGCATTCAAATTAGCCTCCACGTTTTTAATGTTACAGTTGAAGCATTTGACTTGGAAATAATATTATAAGGAGCTTTTAATTTGGAGAGGTGGAGTGGCTATTTCCTATCAGTACTGATTAGATCTAAATTTAAGACTAGAAGAGTCTCATCTTGACTAATTTGTATTTGGCCAATGATAAAATAGAGGAGAATGAAGGGGGAAAATGTACAATAAATTCATTTTTAATGCATAGGTGTGTTGCTAGCACTCGGGGAATGAATCTGAACCTTGGTGCGTCTGTCAGGTACAAAACGTGCAGCATATACATCAAGAACGGATCTATGAGTAGCTCCCGAATTTTTGAAAAAAAGAAGAAGACAAATTTTAAAATCACTACGGAGTTTATTAGGAGACAGACACATGATAGGAGACTTTCAAAATTTTGATAGAGACGACATCACTCTCCTACTTCCCTAACATAATCTCTCTTCATTTTTCTCTTCAGCTTCTGCCTCCAACTATAATTTTGTAGCAGCTACTCCAAAATGAGGTCTATAGCTCCATTAGATAAAGTTTTGAACTTATTATAGGGGTTTTAAAATGACGTTCCAACGTAACAGAAATCAATAGCCCCTAAAATGATAAAAATCGATAGTTGACAACGTAGCGGTAAACCCCCCCCTCTTTTCTTACAAAAATAGATAGCTGAAATAAGACCATCTCCAATTCCTAGTACAATATTTAATTTATTTAGAAGAAGAACAAAAATAGGGGTAGTATAATTTCTTTGCAAACAACTTTGGAAATTAAATCGTAAAAAATTTCCAAGAAGATTTAATTGCAGTCACCATCATGTAGAATTTGAAAGAGCGACAATCTCAGAACCCAGATAAATGCTAGTTAAATGACATAAAATTATGAAAATGTGATACAATCAACGAAGATGCTGCCCCAGGCGCCCGCGTCGATGCCGACGATCTTGAGCACGTCGCCCACCGGCTTGCCGAGGAGGCCACGGAGCTCGTCGAGCTTAGCTTCAGAAAACCCTAGTATATAGATTCTCCCATAGGAATACATCGATCAGAAAAACCTAATTTTCGAAGAGAAACCCTAATTTGAGAAAAATGAGAGAGGGACAAACCCTAATTTTGGCAAGTACGCCCTTCTTCTCGAGCGTGCGAGTGACGAGAGTCTCCAAATCCATCATCTCTCGAGCGTAATCCATCATCTCTCGACGAGTTAGGGAGTTGGGAAGCGGGGGGAGAAGGAGAAGGAGAAGGAGAAAGAGAGAGGATGAGGGATGAATTTTTTCTTAAGTGCGGGAGAAGTGCGGGGGAGTGTAGGTTTTAACTTAAATTTTGGTACTTTTTTCACGACGCTCGTATGACTGAAAGACTATCAATAACGTTTATACTGGACACCGTCATAGAATGGAGTCTTGCTGAACTTTGATGACGTTTCTTTATCAGCCGTCATGAAATCCACTTATCAAGCGTCATTAATAGGTCTTTTTGTTGTAGTGTGGGTAACTGATTCACATGATGTAAAATCCACTACTGGATATGTGTTTACCCTAGCAAGAGCTGCAATCTCCTAGGGATTATGTAAACAGACTATCATTGCCAGAAGCTCTATGGACTCTGAAATGATAGCTTTAGACACTACCTGTACAAAGGCCGAATGGCTGAGAAATCTTATTATGCATATACATGTTTCTGTTCATCCTATTCCTGCAATTTCTATAAAGTGTAATAATAAATCTGTTATAGAACTACTAAAGCTTGATTATGTGAATGTAAGATGAACAGGCACCTGCAAGTGCGCTTCAAGTCAATAAAGAGCCTATTGGACAAATATGTGGTTCTTGACTATATAAAGTCAGAAAAGAACCTTGCAGACCACTTGACGAAGGGTCTGTCTAGGACATTGATCCTAGAATCATCGAGGGGGATGGGCTTAAGTCCATAGTATAGTCACCAGCAGTGGCAACCCAACCGAGTCTGACTGGAGATCCCAGGAAGCCGGTTCAATGGGTAGAAAAAAGCTGGACTAGGTGACTATTATGGAACACTGACCTGAGATTAAATTCTCTTTAAAATAAAAGCCCAGGATGCTGTACATGTGTACATTCATACCTCATCCCTATGGTGACAATGTTCCTTGTGTGATATGGATAGGATGAGTTTAAACTCTTAATAAGTCCAAGCATGTTATGCATGGTTGATTCCTATCACCAACCCTTAAGGACTTACCTATATGGGAGGTCATGAGGGCCGTAACTATAGGACATGACGATCCTAGACAACTCTTATGAATGTGTAAAAGTACGCATGGCCAACCAAACGTGCCACCCGATAGACCCAAGTACTTCTAGCATACTATGTGTGCTATTTTTTTGAGTCTGGTTCAGGAAGACTGATTCAAGACGTAGTCCATCAAGCTCTTCATCAAACAAAGACAATACTCACTACGTGAGATTTAAGGATGTAATCCATCTCATTTATGCATAGTATACAACTGTCCAGAAATTCTCTTATCTTATTCTTCTTCTTTATATTATCTTGGAACTTGACCTTTTTCGGGGGGGGGGGGGGGGGGGGGGGGGGATTGTTAGCTGCTGCTCATGTCTTTGAGCAAAAGCTCAAGTTTCCTATTGATTAGTCCCACATCGGCTAGTGGGATTCCCTCCACTGTATATATTACCTTTTCTCCTTTTGCTTCATTAAAAGTTGTGTGTGGGAGCTCCATGGGCCACACGCACGCGCCGCCGCCGTCGTCCGGCCCGGCTCGGTTCGGTTCGGCGCGCGTAACGGGTGCGGGTACGTGCCCACATCTGCGGACCCACATCTGCAGACGCCGAATGCCGATTCGATTTCCTCTTCGGGTTCGGGCTGAGACCCTAAAACCTTTTTTGCTCCTCTTTACAATTTTCTGACCGTTACCATTCTTTAATTTTTGTAACGTTTGATACAATTAATATTGTCCAGGTTCATTGAACCTCATGTTACTATTGTGTAACGTTTGTAACATTTTTTTATTGTCCTTTAATTTTCTGTCCATTGGAGAGTACCAAACATCCTATATATTGAGATTCTTCTCATTCTTTCTTTCCTACAGAAAAATTTCGAATCTCTCTACAAAATTTCTCTTCCGAAACTATACTGTTCTTCGTTGTTGTTCTGGGCAGAGCTAAGTCGGGGTCACTCTCTCCGAGTCGTGTGCCGCAACGGGATTCCGGTGGAGCGGAGAATTTACCACTAGGGGCGTTCGGATTCAGTCTGAACATGGACCCGAGCTAACTCTTAGGGCAGTGCTACGTGCACGACTTTCCCGGAGGCCGGTAATAATTTTAATAAGTTTATTTTATTATAGATTTCAAAACGGAGTATAAAGAAGAATTTCCAACACATTTGTTGTAGACTTAGGCCTCGTTTGGTTTGCGGAATGGAAGGAAAAATAAATCAATTCCTTGTTATTTTCTTTCCTTTGAAAAATTACAAATCTCATTAATTTTACTTTCCGATGTTTGGAAATGGCAAGGGATTTGAAAAGGAAAGTGAATAACTAAATGTGTAAAAGTGATTCCTTACTTGGATGGATGGAATCACTTTCTCTCCTAATTTTCCTTCCATTGCAAATCACTTGCCTTTCCTCCTTAATTCCTTTGACATCCAAACATAGAAAAATAACCACTTTCCTTTTCCAATCCGATGATTCTGCGAACCAAACAAGGCGTTAGCATTTTCCTTATTATCCTCCTTGACAAGCATTACAGTATTAATATTGTACTGTTCAGTTGAACTAACCACATGCGCGCGATAACTTTTAGCTTGATGATTAATCATACTGTCACAAAAGCTATGTCAAGCTAAACTTGATTAAATCTAGGTAGTCAAATTCTTCGGGAGTACTGTACCATGCATGCATGAATAGCGCGCAAGGAGCCAGACTCAATAGAATAGGGCAAGCTGAGGAAAAATACACAGTAACAGAAGTCAAGCTGATTGATTGCAACTTCTGCAAGCATGCGCAAGGGGGAGAGAAGTCTTGTGAGCCTTCAGTGGGGGCTTATTATATGGGTCAATTGGGTGTTTAAGTAATGGAGAGGTCATTAATTAAGAGAATCACGGATTAATGGTGCTTGACAACACTGACACTAATAATTATGGTTCATGTCAACATCTCTGAGTCTCAACAACCATGGAGTTGGTGGTTCCAGTTCACTTCTGGAAGACCCCTAGCTAGATCTCTCGCCCCACTTGCAAACCTAGGATTTGATATGAGCACAGGACCTATGCATTATCATATATTCTAAGCACTAAAGTATTATCCAAGGGTCCCCCATAGAGTGTATATGTAAGAGAGTGAGAGAAGTTTATATTTCTTACTTGGCTACGGCATGTCATGGCAATATGCAAGAGTATATGTGTAATAGAGTGATCAGAGAAGTTTATATTTGATACTTGGCTACGGGATGCCATGCAACATGCAAGAGTATATGTGCAAGAGAGTGATCAGAGAAGTTTATATTTGATACTTGGCTACGGGATGCCAGTTTATATTTGATACTTGGCTACGGGATGCCATGGCAATATGCACTCATCGTGTGTTCGGATATCGTTGTCTTCATTTGTGTAAGAGATTTATAGTCACACAAGACAATGAGATAAAAAGTGTTATCCAATGCAAAAGTATTGAGAAGACAATAAAAAAGTATTTTGTTTTCAATTTCCAAGACAACTCCATTTCTTCATTTCTTTTTTATAAATATTTCTATTCATAATTGATGATGTGGAGACAAAGTCATTGTGAAGTACATTGTCTAGATGTAGATAACCAACTTCACATTGTCTTGCCATGTCAACTTCATGATCAGGGCCGGCCCTGAGTTAATGGGGGCCCTAGGCAAATTTTTAAAATGGGACCCATATATAATATAAAAAATTGAACTAAAAATTGATACAACCAAGGCTAGAACCTAGGACCTCTTGTGTATAAGTATAACAAACTACCACTACACCACAAATGTTTTATGATAAAGGAGGAGCATATTATATATTAATTCTACTTTCAATATAAGATTACTAATATATATACATTTAAATTAATTTTTTTTGGGCCCCCAAATTTCATGGGGCCCTGGGCGGTCGCCCTGGCCAGCGGCCAGGGCCGGCCCTATTCATGATTTATTCTACATTTGCATTGGAGAAGAATTTTTGAAATGAAAGCTTATCAATCTTATGTGGCAACCATTTTTCTAAACTCACAATAGGGTTGGAGATGCTCTAAGTTTTCAGTAAGACTGTAACTTATTGGATATTGTTTTGGGCCTAGTGCATCGGGTACTTTGCTGGAGAGTAACGGTACAATACAATATTATTCCATTAAAATTGATGAGAATAATATTTAATATATAAAATTATATCTAAATGTATTAAATATATTTTTATTTTTTTTAATTTTTTTGTAATTATTTTTGGCTTTTCTGAAATCAAAGGTATAATATTTCGATCTGAAACAACTAAAACTGTCAAAATCGTTGAGGGTTTGAAACCGATTTCGATACCGATACTGTGAACCTTGACCACCGCGATGCCGCCCCTCCGAAGAGGCCGAAGTATAGCGCAGACTCTAAACTCTCCTAATTGGTAATGATTAATTAGTTTGTGCGACCTGATGTAAGTAGGAGGGGCATTACTCCGGATCGTTTACTTAGTTGTTGATGGGTTGTATATGTTAGAATTATTGTAGCATGTTGATTCAGAACAAAATAAATGTGGAAACATATCTGAATATATTGATTAGCTTGATAGATCTTAAAGCAGACGTCTCTTTATGGAGTTCGATCTTCCAACTCGCTACAACCCCTAATAACAAAGATGAAATCTTTGTCTCTCTCTGTTGATGGGATGTAGAAGAGAATAGAGAAAACTCTCTCTTTGGTGGCCGTATGAGTTAGGGACCATAATCCTAATGAATAAATACATTATATATATATATATATATATATATATATATATATATATATATATATATATATATATATATATATATTTTGATATTTCTAATTTGGTTTCTCATCAAATCAGATTTATCTCCGGTATCTATACATTATTTCCATGACAATTATATCCTTAAGCCAATTTTTCAAATATACCATTTTAATTTGGCTTAATTATTTAGATAGTCCAACACAATTAATTTTACATGTGTGATTCATATTATTGAATAATTCCAACAATCTCCCAATGGGCCACATATGTAACCTTATAATTGTGTTAATCTTAGTGAGCTCATAAATTGCTATCTTAATCATTAGGGTATATCCAGACAATCCCGGCCATTAACCATATCAATATAGGATCAAAGCGACTTTCGTCACATTTACATAACTAAACCATCAATGGTCACATATACCAATATAGCTAAATTACACCAGTCAATCATGGATGCGTAGCATAAAAATTACATGCAATATGATCAACACATGTCTATTTCCAACTGGTCATCCTTAACTTTAGTGAGATCAATACTTTAACATAATGAACTAAATATTCCGTATATCTGATCAGATAAATATCCAAAATACTTAATACATAAATGTGTCCAAAACCAAATAGCACCAAAATACAAAAAATACAAACTCTCACTATATTGTCATATTCTTAATTAAGATAACACCCATATGAGCAATATGCTCATGAAAGACCTTGGATGATAATACTTTTGTGAGCGGATCTGCTAACATTGAGTTTGTCCTAATGTGCTATATGGACAATTTAGCCATTCTGATTCTTTCCTTCACAACTAGAAACTTTATGTCAATATCCTTTGACTTATACAAGTTCATGTAGTTATTGTAATACAGTATTTCTAATTTATTGTCACACCATAATTTGAGTGGTCTTTCAACACCCTCCTGTAGGCGCAGCCTTGTGAAAAAAATTTGCAACTATATTCTATGAATAGATAGCTTACATATGTTATAAACTTGGCTTAATTGCACTTTGCTACCCTCAACTATTCTGCTTTTTCAACTTGATACCCTAAACTTTTTTTTGTAACAAGTTGATACCTCAACTACTATTTTTTTTCAACTTGATACCTAATTTTTCAAAAAACCCCAAAATGCCCTTATCCCTTCCCTCTTCCCTTCTCCCCTCCCAAACCCCCCCTCCCCCACTCCGGCCACCCCCACCCTCCCGCTCCGCCTCCCCTCCGGCCACCCCCCCTGCAACGGCGGCTGCTACTGCCGCGGTGGCTGGCGGCGGTGGGGGTAGAAGGTGGCCGCGCGCGGGAGAGAGGGGTGGCCGGAGGGGAGGCGGAGCGGGAGGGAGGGGGTAGCCGGAGTGGGGGAGGGGAGGGTTTGGGGGAGGGGAGTAATTTTAAGGTTTGAGCAGGGGTATTTTCGTCCCAAATTTTTTTTGGGTATCAACTTGTTACAAAAAAAAGTTTAGGGTATCAAGTTGAAAAAGCGGAATAGTTGAGGGTAGCAAAGTGCAATTAAGCCTATAAACTTTGTTGTCATGGTGGAAGAAATTATGAATGCATGTTTGACACTCATCCAAAATATATCTCCACCAGTCAACAGGTAAACATAACATAATGCGGATCTCTTGATGTGTTGGCATCTAGCACAATGGGAGCCAAAATACCTTATGATCTCCAAAATTATCCGATCACCTGAAAAGAGCATATAATTCCTTGTTCTCTGTTAATTACTTAAGTAGCTTGGCTACTATCCAATGATCCATCCCATATGTGCTTAAATATCTGCCTAACATTTCAACTATGTACGCAATATCCTGATGCGAACATACTTAACCATACATTAGACTCCTTATAACTGATCATGAATGAAAAATCTATTGTATTTTTTTGATTTTAAGGCTAATCTTAGGGCACTTGATTGAGACTGAACTTGTCTCATTTAGCGATATGTGTCACCTGGTTTGCATTAAATACTTTAATTGATATACAAAACTAGAAAAAATCTACTCCTACTGAACTTGTGATGCACACAATTTTCAACAATGTTTACCTCAAAACCAAACGAGATAATTTCTTGGTGAAATTCGAAGTACCTTTGACGAGAAGCCTGCTTGAGTCCAAAGATAATTTTGTTAGTTTGCAAATCATATTCTTTGGGTCTTCTGACACAAAGTTTTATGGTTGTATCATATAAATTACTTCGTCAATATTACCATTGAGAAACACCATTTTGACATCCATTTGATGTAACTCAAGATCAAAGTGTACAACAAGTGCTATGATTGTTTCTAAAAGAGTCTTTCAAAGATGCCGAAGAGAAAGTCTCTTTGAATCAATCCCTAACTTTTGAATAAATCCATTAACTACAAGACGTACTTTATACCTCTCCATATTACCCTTCGAATCCTTCTTGGTTTTAAACATCTATTTACAACCAATGGGCTTCTGATCTTTTGGTAATGGAACAAGTTTTCAAACTTTATTGTCTTGCATAGACTTATACTCCTTATTTATTATATCAATCCACTTTGAGAATTGGAACTTTCCATGACCAGATGGAAGTTGATTGGATCATCTTCCAATATTCATCTTCTTCATATTTCTTGAGAAATATGAAAGAGTCATCCGAAATTACATTTCTCCTTTCTCTGGTGGACCATCTTAATATTATCGGTTCTTTAGGTTGTTGAGTTTGTTCCTCAGGAACAATTACCTTATCTGGAATAGGGGAATCGCTACGTTGTCTTGTCAAGGTATCTCAATAATGACTTGTAGAAGTAATTCGACATTGTCTCATTGAGGCTCCAAATTCACTTCTTGATCAATGACAGATACAGAATCTGACATATCATCAAAAGTGATAGTAGAAATCATAATCGATTCCTCCTAAAAGACAATGTCCCTGACTTTATTTCTTTTCCGAACTCAAGATCCTCAAAAACTATTATACTTCTCATCTCAAAAAATTTCTTTGTATGAGATCACATAATTATTAACCCCTTGATCTATCAACATAGCCAATAAAGTAGATGCCTACAATTTAACTTTAGTTTGTCTTCTCTTTACACATTCAATATAGACATTAAAGTCTATGAAGTCAATGGAATCCAAATCCCATAAGAGACAAGTCGTTCAACTCTATTTCTAGAGATGTGATCTAACCGCTTATGTCATAATGAGGCTAATTTTTTTATTTATTGTTAATTTTGCATTTAGTACCACATGACTCCACTTATAAGGTTTTATTGTAAGATGCAATAGTTTCAAGTGAATATATGCTATCATAACCTAAAGGGATAGGTTACCAATAAAATTTAAATTTAAAGATAGACTAAATTTATTATTTTCAAATGAACAATGATAACCAGATTTGTCTATTAAGAAAACTGAAACTAAATTTTGTCTAAAATACGGTACAATAAAGTGTCTATTAAATCCAAATAACAATCGGTTCCTAATAATAACCTAAAATATCCTATTGCTTTCATTTCTACCGAATTGCCGTCACCCACATAGATGTATCTTTTACTATCATTTTGCTTTCGGTAGCTCAGACAACCTTGTCTAGAACAATAATGTGGGTAGTTGTACCAGAATCTGACCACCATGAGTTTTTTGGTATTAAAGCTACATTAACCTCAGAACAGACCAAATTAGAAATGTGTTTTTTATATACCATGTGTGGTATTTGTACTTTCTTCTTTATGCGTCCCGACTTCACAAAAGAAACAATCCTTAGTTTTATATTGTTGTTTATTTTGTGCTGAACCCTTAGCAGCTTTTATATTTTACCAAATTTTGCCTTTAAAGTTTGTCCCATTAAACATAAAAATTAAATTCACATTGGTAGATGTTTTAGTAATACTAACTATAAAGAGAACAAAAGAACAAAACAAAAATGCTTTAATTAATAACAAAAAATAATAGTCAAACAAATTCAAATAATGCTGAACCCCATCTTAAGATACCTAGTACACTGTTAGTATCAAGTCTTTGGACAGTAATATTAACTGTAAATGGTACTATTGGTGTAATGATCAAACGTTGGCAATAATTCATGTAAAATAATAAGCCTATCTTTGGATCGGGTTATTATTCACATGTAAACCTTATAATTGTCACACATTTATCATCACAGGTACGTCTGCAATTCGGCCAAGTATTAACCTTCCTTTGGACCGGCTAATACTCGCATGAATGTATACACACAAACATCCAACATCCCTAATTGTTATGCCCCGCGTTCGCATGATCGGGTACGAAATGTGAGCGCGTCCAGCCTATACTGTTGTTGACAGTGGCAATCAGCTGTCTAGTCCTAGAAAATCCTCAAATGATATGATATCATCTATACTCAATCACAAGACTAGTAAATGGAAAACAAGCAATCACACACAATCCCAAACCATTATATCTGTTAGTACATATACATGTCCATATAATCCCCGAGACAAATTCGGCCAAGCCTCGAAATAATATACAATTAATGAGTACATAAATGATACTAATCAAAATCTAATCTAAATCTTCGAAGAGTCCTCAAGCCATCCTGCTAATATCTGGTAGTCAACGTTCCAGTCAGGAAAGGTGCAAAATACATCCCCGCATAATGTAACACAATAATAAATAAAGCAGTAAACGTAAATAGAGACTGAACCAGAAAAATGCATGAATACTGTATGAATGCAATCTGCAATACAAGAAACTGTGAGAATCAAAATAAACATGTCACTGAGTCAGACAATGAATCAAGGATGCATAATTAGTAACTAAGTGATTTGAAATACTGATTCGATATGTGGCCGGCTAAGGTTTAGATACGGACTGGTCACGCTCGGACATACGTGTAGTATATGTCAAGCTATGATTCAGAATAGACTGGTTTGACCACACGTCTAATCGGTATTTCTCCTTTCCCCATGATTCAGAAACTCAAGCAAGATTTGGAACTTAATTTCTTAGATTCTTATCAAGCAAGATTCAGAACTTGATTCTTTGATTCATGAGTCATAAATTCTTAGCAAATTAGGATTCAAACATGCATTAGAAACAAATCATGTGATGCAAGGGTCATGAGTCATGATTCGTATCAAAATTCGTATCGCAATATGAGTCACGCTATTTTAGAAAAATAAAACAATTGCATTTATTTAATATTGGAAACAAAATACGGAATACTTGCCTTAATTCATATTTGTGCAAAATGGTCCTTGTCCAAAACCTAGTCAAAATCCACACTTAATTATTAGGAAATTCCTATATGTTTCAAAACTCTTAAGGAAAATTCCTACTAGTCTAGACCAATTCCAAAAGCCTAAAATCAAATGGAGTTCCTTAGGCCCATCTAACCTTCACTTGCATTTAAATCTCTAATTGGCCCAAACCTCATTACTGAAAATTTATAATTCAATTCCCCAACGGTCAAACAATTCAAACATACTACCTACTGCATTCTGTTCTTTTCCTTCCTTTTTCATTCAAAATCTAACCACCACAAGGCTACCTAATATATAACAGTTATGGCACATGTCACGTCCCAGAACCAGAATACTGGAGAGCGGGGGCAGACATAGCCAGCTACGTATAACGGAATGGGATCCACACCGCTATACGGTCACGGCTGTCTAGATATGTGAGGATTTCACTACAATCCATCAGTCTCTTAAGGTCATAAAATAGCCTATTGTCTCAATCTCAACCAACTAATAATAATCACAAGATATCAGATCTCCAAATATACAATTGTAAGGCATCCCAAACATTACATATCTAGATGATCATGAAGCTAGTCGTTACAAAATGTGAGGACTAGCAAGAGTTCAGTCATACATGATCAACCCCCGGGGCTTGTCAATCATGTTACAGCCCGTAGGCAGACAGTAAGTAAGTACAATCGAGCTAACACTTGCTCGTCGGCTAAACGCCTCAAAAGAATAATTTACAATATTACAGTGGGAGAACAAAAGAAACCCACTCGATGCCCTGGTTACGCCTGGTAACCACCATCGGGCTGGAAGACAGGTAGATCCTTTGCTGCTGCTCCGGTATCTGGCCATACAAAACCAGCTGGGTCAGACCCCAGGAAGAGCAAGTGCCACAAAGGAGGCCACAAAATAAGAACCAAAGCCAGCGAATTAGCACAATAATATAATTACATAATAAGAGACAGTAATTTAAGAAAAAGTATGATGGGTAATTATAAAAGACAATCTTGTATAGAATCACTAAAAGACAGGACATATAGAAAAGCATGACAGGATGATATACGATAAGATAACCATGGGACTATTCAGATAGCTAGGTTACAACCCGTAAACCAAACAAGGACCGGGGTTGTAACCCTTCGTCTGAACGGAACTTGGTTTCTCTCACCATTTATCGGCAAGATAAATATAAGAAATCAGGTCAAGTAACAATCTGGAGTGACAATCATTATAGTGACAATCTGGAGTGACAATCCTTCAATCATTCTGATACAATCTTACAATCAATCAATTCTGGACAATACTATACTGGACTAGACTCCATCCAAGCAATCACGGCCAATCATTGCCTACGGCTTTCTACATTAACTAACTAGGGTTATCACAATCCTAGTTACTAGCAAGATGTAATGAGATGCTCCAAGTAGTCACAGGCCCTGCAGCTATCCAAGTTATCCAGGCAATCATTATGGTGACAATCTAGAGAGTACAATGCATTATAGTGACAATAGAGTTCAATCATTTAAGTGACAATGGTGGGTGCCCCACATAACAGTGGGCTGGAAATGTGCCCTACTCGTCGCCAGGCTACAAGTCCAATCATTTGCGGCCGGGATAACGGGACCGCCTGTAACTGGGAAACATCTCTTCATGACTAGTGAATTATACTAATTATTAACCTTAGTCCAATTCAGTAGGTACTCCTGACCGTGGTACTCAGGAGTCCCCTCCTAGACATGATGCAAGACAGGACAAGTGGATTTAACAAGCAAACAGAAAAGAACCACCCACGGTGTCAAGGCAGGTCAAGTTAAGTTATCAAGTCATGCTACAAGTCAGGAGTGCGCCGCCATGGGCCACTATCAAGTTATCAAGTCACTGGGATTAATCACAAGTTACAAGTTAAGTGTGCACCCTACTGGGTCACCAGCAAGGAGTTCAGAGAATACCAAGGTCATAAATCATAGAAAATCTCGAGAACCGTACTAGTCACAAACAATTACTGAAAACCGTGTTAGGCCGTGTCGGGTCAAGATAGCCGTGCCGTGTTAAACAGATCTCAGGAAAACCCAATCCACAAAGAGAAACCAAATCGAGAAATAAAACCAAAACTCCAAGAGCCAATGGGTTAAGCAAGGGGTCAGGGGGCAGCGTACGTAAAAGTCACGCACGCAGGACAGTGTACGCAAAAGTCACGCACACAAGGCACGCTCAAGTCTGCGTACCAAGGCACACCCAAGTCTGCGGCGTACGTGAAAAGTCACGCACACAGGAGAGCTGCGTACGTGAAAAGTCATGCACGCTCAAGGGGAGCAGCATACATGAAAAGTCACGCACGCTCAAGGGAGCAGCGTACATGAAAAGTCATGCACGCTCAAGGGAGCAGCGTACATGAAAAGTCACGCACACTTAAGGGAGCAGCGTACATAAAAAGTCACGCACGCTCAAGGGAGCAGAGTACATAAAAAGTCACGCACGCTCAAGGGAGCAGCGTACATGAAAAGTCACGTACGCTCAAGGGAGCAGCATACATAAAAAGTCATGCACGCTCAAGGGAGCAGTCTGCGTACGCATAAAAGCACGCACGCAGGAGACACGCTTCCAACAGGAAGCGTATCCAAGGCTCAGTGGCGTAAGCTAAGAAGCTCTGCACACTGCTCACTGTCTTCTCCAAACAGCAAGAACACCATGATGAACCCAAAGCTTCAAAGCATCACAACTTGGCCATCCGAACTCCAAATCCGGATTTCCAAAGCTCCAACCAGGGTGGAATTGAACTCTCTTCCACATGGAAACATCAAAACCCATAAACATCCAACTAAAATAGATCAAACCATGCAAAATCCAAAAAATAGGAAAACTTAGATCTAGAGCAATGGAGACACCAAATCACAAAAAGCCAAGAGCTAATGTTGATCACCATGTCCTAATCTAGCTAATGGACCAAGAAAATAGGGTTCTCATGTAGTGGTAAGATGCACTTGCCTAGGATTGGGAGAGTTGTGTAGAGGAAGGACAAGAAGAAGAAGGAAATAAATGGTGGTTATGAGGAGAGAGAAAATGTTGGTGGAGTTTTAAAGAGGGTGGGATGTGGTGTGTTGAGGGTGTAGCATATGTTAAGGTGTTCCAACCATAAAGAACCAAACCAAACCAACCCAAACCAATTAAAACCGAGCCAAGTCAAAACCCAAACTACGAGAAATACCGAAATTCCATAAGTTAAAAAAATAAAAATACATGCCAAAAATCAGGTACGAGTATAAATACGAAATACGGGAAATACGGGAAATGAGGGTGACAGCACAGTATCTAGATTTAAATTCAACTCAATACACTGAATCAAATATTCAAGGTTACCTAGCCCAACGGCTAGCCTACAATGCTAGATTCAAATCTACTATACGACTAATCTAGTGAACAAAATTACCACATCGAAATCTCTACTAGCTAAGCCTAGAGTTTGTTAATCCATGCAACTGAAAGTAGCCGTAGTCAAATAACCCTAAATTCAAATCTAACCCATTCTAACGGTCACCTTGCTACCCCGAGTCACCTCTCGACACCTGAAACTGTGTCCACATTACACGTAACTAGTCCAGAGCTCCCCAACTGATACCAATTTCAAGAAGAAAACATACAATCCACCAAAATTGATTCGACAAGCAAGTTTAAGAAGGAATCATACCTAAGAAAGATTGATTCAAGAGTCCTAGCATATCTGGCACAAGTCCTTGTGTCCGACACTATACTTCTTGAGTCCAAAATTGATAGCAAGTATATTTCAGACAAGTCGTTGAATACCTGATGTTCAAAAATAGAGGAAAGGTTCTCAGTATTTCGTTTAAATTCATGAGAAGATCCAAATTAATTAGGGACAGAGACCTATAGCTACTCACAACCAATCCCAAATCAAAACCTTCAAGAACACAGATGGATTGATCGTAAAATCTTCTAAAACCAACAAATCCATCAGAAGGAGAAATAAAAAGGAAAAGAGAAGGGAACGGAAGAAACTCACTGATTAATTGTTCTCCATGCTTCACTAGAGGGACAGACGAGCATGGAGGAGGAGTCAAAGAATGCCATCAAGATTTCACCGGGGATGATGGCCACACGGATCTGTTGTCATTGATCAGCAGAGATGCGTACATGGAACAACTCTGCTAGAGGAAGATACTGTTATTCCCGAAACAGATCGTTAGATGGAAATTTTGATCTCTTAGGAAGAGAGAGAGATGGATGACAGCACTTAGCACGCGAAAAAAATTATCGAAATTCTGCTGATCGTTCTCAACCGAAATTCATACAACGACTTTGCTGGGGTGATGATGATCACCGATGCTCAAAGAAAGATTCGTCCTATTACGATCTGCTCCCAGGAACAGCAAGTTCAAAAAAACTTCGAGAACGCTCGCTGTCACCTCCTTCCTCGAACTCGAAGAACTCGATTGGACTCCAAAGGCAATAGCGGCATAACTCTCTTCATCTCTGTATTTTAGCGTAAGTACTTAATGAAGGTACGAAGAGAATATTTATAGAGAAAGGCCGAAACCTAATCATGGTCGTAACTGATTACGAAAAGATAAGAGCGGATAATAAAAAGATTTGAATGAATTAAATTCAAATCCCATGAAATATGGATCTGATTAATTGATTCAATCTTTCCATAATCGCTCAAATCTTTTAATCCGTCACATCATGAGCCGCCTGCGCCCTTTTAGCCCTGTCAGCCCGTCAGCCTGTATGTAGCTATGCAGTAGTCCAAAAGTGTAGCCCTACAAGCACACAGCCACCCAAAAACGCAGCAGCGCAGCAGCGCGCAGCCACTGTGCTTCCACTGCCTTGCTATGGTGGAGCTACTACACTTCTACTGCCCTGCCATGGTGCAGCTACTGTGCTGCCACTGCGAGCCACAGTGCAGCCACGGTGCAACTACTGCACATGTACCTGCACATATGACTTGCACAGAAGACGTGCTCATGAGCGCATCAACTGCGCACAAGGCGCCATGCGCCATGCTAACGTGCTAAGTGCAAAGTATGCCAACAAAATGCCAGTTTGTGTCCTTGAGCTCGAGTTGGAGTCGCTAAGCCCCTTCGGGGCTAAGCTCTATAGTGAAATAATTCCATGAGCATGACAAAAAGTATTAATGCTTTTTTGAATTGGTTTAGCCTTTTTTCACTAGAAAAATATGCCCATATAGCACCCATGTGCCTCTCCACACTTTATGTGATCTCTCAACACAAGCAAAGCTTTATATAGAGATACCATCCATTTGGTTTTTCCAATGTGGGACTCTTTTTCTAGTTTCTAAAGTAAAATACCAACAACAACAAGCAAAAATACCAACAATATCACTACAACAAATATGGCCTACAATAGCATGCGCTGAACGCTATAGAAAATCTTCTATAACGTATTATGCCCGCTATAATTGCCCCCGCTATAGTATGTGAATGCTATAACATTATAGCGTTCTTGAATGCTGTAGATGGATTATAGCGTTCGTGAATGCTGTGGATGGTTTATAGCGTTTGTGAATGCTGTGGATGCTTTATAGCATTTGTGAATGCTTTAGATGGATTATAGCGTTCATGAATGCTGTAGATAGTTTATAGCATTCAAGAATAATGTTGAGGAATGATAGCGTTCATGTATGCTGTAGATGGTTTGATTTATTATAGCGTTCGTTATATGCTATCGCGATAGCGGGAAACAGTTTTGGAACGCTATAACATTTAGACATTTTGAGTGCTATAAATCTGCTACACAATTTTATATCTGAATAACCTGTTCTGTGGTTCTGTATCCCATACAATTAACCATAGAAAAATTCATGCTGAATCGCAATTTTGATTTCAACAATTTCAATTGCAACTTCCATTTCGATCAATCAAGATATAGAAAAGATTTGCCAAAATAAATAAATTTATACATTTTTCATTAAAACATTCAAGATGTACAAAAAGTAGTTGTCATTAAAACATTCAAGATGTACAAAAAGTATTTGTATGCCTAGTAGTCCAAAATAAACCATTTCATTTCCATACAAAATATCTGTAGGCCAAAATGCAACTCGATTGTCTCTTTCCTTCTAGCTATCCACAACCATCAAAAATTTACACGCCAACCTACACAAAATTGAGAAAAAATACATTATTATGTAAAATAAAAATAAAAATATAAACAAGTGAAGTGTCTAAACCCGTGGAAGGAATTCAGGATTCACAGGCAAGATATGTAAACCCCCTAAATTTCTACTACGATATTTTTAAAAATAATTTTGTATTTATTTTGTACTTCGTATCTGCACGTCGTATACGAGTTCGCATTGTTGTATTTGCGTAGCGAACGAGATTTGTGTTTCGTATTTGCTCGACGAGTGCGAATATGTGTCGAGGTACATATTTTTGAAAAACATTTTTATTATAAATTTTATTTTATATAGGAAAGTACATGTTCAAACAAATATGATAAATATTTTTATTTTGTATAAAAGAGTTATTTTGTTCGTCGTTTAAAAATAAGTAGTGATTTGGAAATTGTGGCTTATATGAAATGTATTCCAAATATTTTGCAAAATTGGAAGTTTGTTTATTAATATATTTTTGTCATTTATAAAAGCTATTTTATGATTTAATATTTAAGTATTTATCGTAATTTTTAAAATTTATTATTATTATATTTATTTAATTATTAAAATAAAATTTGAGATTTTGTTAATTTTAATACTTGATTAAATATGATAATGTAAATTAGAAAAGATTTCATTTGAATTTGAATTAAATGAATGTTTTATCTATGTTTGATTCGGATTTGAACGATTAAAGTTTAAATCGAATTTAATTTAATATGATATTATCTATGGGGAAATTTAAATCCTCCTAATCCTTATCCAACTGGGAATTTCCACCTCATATATAAGGAGAGGTACTCATCCATAAATTTTTACCATCCACAAATTGTGCATCGTGTCTATGTCCGTGCCCCTCCCATCCACTATATTTCCCCCCATTACAAATACAATAATTCCGTCCCGTCCGACAATCCAGGACGTCCACCCAGTCATGTCAGACACTCCCGAAATGATGACTCAATGCTAAACCTAACCCTGCCGCTCAGCCGACGAAGTCGCCATCATCGTTTGTCACCGCCGATCTACCACAGCCCCGCCTCCATCTACGGCCTCGGCTGAACCCAGCCTCCACACCACCAGCAACCTCATTATCGGCATCCCTACCTTGGCCAACACACTGCCCCTGCACCACCAGATCGCCACCGGGCATCGGCCATCTCCCGACCCAGACCCCCGTACTCATCACAAACACCACCGTATCCTGGCCAACTCTGGCCCACCGCCATGGTCACCAGCACCACCACCTCCAATTTTAAACTGCTGCCAATCTCCGACCTCACCGCCACCACACAAGATCTCGTCAACATCACCAGCATCATCACCACCAGCCATCCGCTTCACCTACAACCACCAGGACATCACCGCCACCATCTCCCACACTCCACCGGAGCACCGTACCCCACCGAGGCCTCCATGGCCATGATCCTAGCTACATCCCAGCACAAATCGAACCCCAAACAATGATAACTCACCTAACCGTCGGTGAACAATCGCTCTGCCGCCTTCGCGAAGTGCCACATGCCGTACGGTTGCGCTCGTGCACCCCTTCTCCGCTTGAGTTGGTCCCTCTGCCTCCGTCACTGAGCTTCCCGCCGCACCCAGCGCAGCCAGCCACAGCGTCTCCGTCGCCTCGCCTATCCCCGGAGCAGCGTCGGCCCCTCCGCTTCCCTAGATCTAGGGATCCGTGCTGCCACGTTCTCCGCCGCCAATCCCGCCGGCACTGCCGCTCCGCCTCGAAACCCCGTCGCCATGCCTCGTTTGCCACCGCTGGTAGGCGCGCCACCGTCGAGCCTCGCCGCCCCGCCGTGCCGGAGTTCCCCAGCCCCCCTCCAAGCTCCGCCACTTCCGCCCCCTCAGTAAGTTTTCCCCTCTCTCTCTCTCTTTCCCTCTCCCGATCTTTTCTTTCCCATCTCTCTCTCTCTCACTGTGCGAATTGGGGGGAGGCCTGTATATTTTTTTAAGGGATTATATTATTATTATTATTATTATTATTATTATTATATTATATTATATTATTATTATGATTATTATTAGTTGTATGTATTAGTTTAGATATTTTGGTACCATAGGGTATATATATGTAAAATACATATCAGATATTTTTATTATAGTAAATAGATCCTAAGTATTTCAAATATTTTCTAGAAAGTATTTTACCTATAAAAATATAATTTTTAGCTAGGAAATTTTATTTTGATAAACTTAAGAGTTTCTTGCCTAAAAACTGATTCTTGAAATTTTCTAATAAAATTAGTCTTCAAAACAATAAGGGAATACTTTCTAAAACTAGTATAAATATTCAGTTACTCCTAAATTCTTCCTATTATCGTCGTTGATCATGACTAATCCCATGTTCCTATTTTCTCGTAATTTTGGACCATTACATTGACCATGGCTATTGGACTATTGGGACATGTCAGAGAACACCGCACCACACCAGGCGACCCACCAGGCAAGATACCTTGTCATAATTTACTGTTTATAATTAGTATGCATTTTATTTATTTCATATCACTGTGTATTTATTTCCAGTTCTTTTAGCTGTACCATTATTACAGTTCCTGATTTACTGCCAGCTCAGTGATATTAGTTGTACCTTGTTATTTATCCATTGATTACATATAGACCTAGAGTTAGGAGACTACCACTAGTCTAGCACATCTACATAAACTTTGATACAGAGGTAGCACGAGATGTGTGAGTTATGAGTAGCATATAGCCTCGGACTTGCGTATTGGCTGATCACTGATGCGTATGGGACGTGCATTAGGTCTAACTGTCAATAGATGCATGTTAGAAGACTTGACTGTTAGTAGTGTTACAGGGTCATGGATACGACTAGATATGTGCATCGGGTGGGGAGAACATTTTCTTGTCGTTTGGGCTTCTATTACACATTCCCTTGTAACCCGGAAGCTCCGCTGGAGATACGGGTATGATGACCCTCTCAGGTTTGCCACTATCATTTTTGAACATCATGTGCTAAGGTCACTGGTGCCCAAGTGGGGACTATACCAGATCCTATTTACAGCCACGGCTCATGCGACGAAAGGTTTGTTCTTAACTGCATGTTCACTTTAGTACGGTTAGGTTACCTTATTAATGTCATGTCACTTACTTTTATTTATGGCATATTTTATATTCAGTATTTATGTGGTATGTTCTTTATGTATCTTGTTACGTCCCTCCGAGGACTTGGTGATCTCTCCAGGTGTGTTTTGTGACTTCCTGTAGGTGCTCTAGCTAAGGCCATAACTTGCGCTCTAATCCTTCGAGATGTTACTTTTGGATCGTTATCTCCTTTGCTCGACCAAATCATTTTCTTTGTATAATTCTTCCTTATATTAGTTGGTAGTGGATTTGTCTCCGCCCAACGATTGTAAACATGACAAATTCAAAGTTGCTTTTATATTATTATTTATCTTCGTGGATGAGATTTAGTCTTGGATTACTGCATTTTACAGCTTATGTATACATACAAGATTTCCATACATTGGAGCGTACTTCGTATGTATACAGCTGGCATGACTACGTTCTAGCCCTTCTATTTTTGGGACTGGGGTGTTATATATTTTTGTAGTGGCCCATGCAGGTCAAGTTTGCCGTTTCGGTTATATTAATGAACCGAGCGGGCCTGCAATATAGGAATAGAGTTTAGGATCTCATCCACAAGCTTGACTTCCTTCATTGTTTCAAGTTTTGAACTCTCGTTACCATCCTTGGTTTGCATCCTGCTTGAAACCTTTCTACCGTGTATTCTTATTTTTCGTACTTAATAACAGCTAGGAAGATGACTACACTATTATATGCTCATAGGTCAAACACATGGCTAGAATGATTACACTGACAATTAGTATGTATTGAGGTCTTGATTGAGTTATAGAGGCCTTTTAATTCAAGGATCGAGGTACTCTATTTTTAAAGGTATGATTTAAGGATTAGCTAATTCCAAGTTGGGTAGTAGCATATTATCGCCTTCAAAGGATAGTTGGAATTTATTTTGACATTACAAGGTGGTATATACAAGAGGATAGCTAGATCGAGAAAACAAATTTATGATTTATGATTTTTGGAAATTATGAAATAGTTTATGATTTATTGGGACATGAAATTGATTTGAGAAACATCTTTAAATTGTGACACATGAATTACGGTTAAGTTCAAGTTTGGATTGTAATATGTTAAAATCTATCTCGAAATTTATTAAAGAGTTTTAAATTATAAGTTAGGATTTTGTAAACGACTAGGAAATATGGAGAGTTTATGATTTACGATTTATTAAAGAGCTTAAGGTTTTAAATCGAGTCATATGGTGTACAATTTATAAGTTTATTAAAAATTTTGGAGTTTGAAGAGATATAGTAAAATGTTAGGTTAAAATATTTTGGAAGATATGAAATCGACTTTGAAATTTTTTTTTGTGTTATGATCTATGATTTATAAATTTATTTAGATTTCGAGTTTAATGCCTTTATTATGGACATTTAAATTTTGGTAAAAAAAATTGTATGTTCAATTTGCGATATACAAGGATTACTTCGAGTTTGATTAGGGATTTAAATTTTGATTAAGCTTGACAGCCTAAGATGATTAGAAATTTTGGTGGAGTATCTTGAAAATTTTATTGAGAAACTTTTGAGGAACTTGAAATTTTAGATTAGATCATATATTGGTGGAAGACCAAGAAGCAAACAAGGTCACCCTAATGAGATAGAAGTATTCCCCATTAAGTTGCCATATCACCCATGATCATAATAGTTGCATATACCCAAGCGTGGTTAGTCATCAACCAAACTGTATAACTATATCTTTACCTTGACTTACTCGAACTTCCCTTAAATCTAGATCTTATTCATGACATTCAAATCATTTGAAAATTGAAGTGATTAGAATCGTTCCCTTGACCATACCCTTATCTAAGAGACTATATGTTCTCTAGAAACTATGTCTCTAACTTATTTTACCTTGATCTACGAGATTTCCTAATTATCTTTATTTTGTGCTTTAACTAGATCTTTTTGTGCATTAATTAGTACCACATGAAAACCCACTTTCCATTTAGATCATTTGGTGTCCCCGACCGTGACATCAATATTTGGAGCACAAGACCAGCTGTTATCTTCCAACCAATTTTACATGCAAGACCTAGACGAGCCCACCTTCATGTAGGTATATCAGGTCCCACTAAAACATGTCCCCTTGTACTCTATTTTTATGATGCAACTTTTTGGTCAAAATGGCTAGCTATAAACCCTACCATGATAACATTGTCCTTTCTAACTTCAGATAGGGACTCAACTATGACTCAATCTTTAGACCCAATACACAATTGTGATCTACTTAATTCCTTAAATGCTTGATCTTGTGTTTTATCTTGATCACTTAACCATTGTCCTTATTTTTTTATTTACTTGGATGCATAACATCTTTTTGCAATATTAGCAACCCTTACTTCTCTTCCTTCCAATTAAATTACTCCGCTTATATTCACTATGTTTCCTCCGTGGTTATGCAACCATGTTCCTTGTGTGATTTCCTTGTGCGAATATGAAATTTGATCACGACACCTTTCTGTTATAAAGGAACCAGATTAGAAAACCCCATAGAAGAGATTAACGACATAATGGTTAAAATAATTGTGTAATAAATTCAAATAGATGAAGTAAGTAATGTTATATTGTGTTTTGATAAAACACTAAAGGGTAAATACTTCTCGAATTTCAAAATTTGTTTTGAGGTAACTAAATATCGAGTGAAGAATCTTCTAAAGTGTTGGTGGTTTAAGAACCAAATTTATATATTAAATTTATGGATGCAAATTTTTGATAAAGACAATGTTGATGTTGCCTTCGATAACATATAGTGTTATGATGATATTAGTTTTCAAGGATAACCAATTGTTGAAGAAAGAAACCTTTACATTTTTTATGCATGGAGAATTAAGTTCTAAGATGATTATGAATATGAAGTTAAGATGAGTTTCATTTCTACCATCAAAAAGAGGAGATTGTTGAATTCAAATTTTCGAGAGAGACTAATAAATATTTTAGGAAATTTTTAATTATGATGATAGAAGATTGAGTTATGAAGGTATACTGTTAGTTTTTGAGATTTATCGAACATTGAAGACGGACTTTTATTGTGGTACCTATGGATGCATTGTATATTGACCAATAAATACAAATTTGTAGTAAGAACATTTTAACTTTTACTTGGGCCAAATTGGTTGAAGGTTTTGGAGTTTTAATTTTAGAGAAAATTATAACTTGGGAAGATATGTATAAGTGAGCTAGTATAATGGAGATTATGGAATTCAGAATTTGAGACTATTTGAAATTCTATGACGAGATAGAAGAAGTTAGAGTACATTTATAATCATATTGGTTTTGTTAAATTTTTAAAGGGGACGTGGTACGAAATTAATTCTTGGAAAGAACGATTTATGATAAGAGAGATCACATGAATATTGATGATATCAAAGGATTAAGGAGTTTATTCCCTGCTTATGAGGTTGCCCCTTTTTTAGGTTAATGTTAGGGTTGATCGAGCTTAGTCATTGATTGGTTGTCATGTACATGATCGTAATCTAAACTAAAACCATCGAATTTTTCAGTTCTAGTCGATCAAATGACATATTGCCATTGAAATGTCGCTCGCCTCGTCGTCGAATATTTTGTTTGCATTTTCGTCCCAAGAAGATCTCGTACATCTATTCAAATAAACTCTTTCCATCCCCTTCACCCTACCTACCCTAATTACTCCTAAATTTCGAGGACGAAATTTTTTTAAGTTGGGTAGGATGTAAACCCCCTAAATTTTTACTACCATATTTTTAAAAATATTTTTGTATTTATTTTGTACTTCGTATCTGCACGTAACATACGAGTTCGCATTGTTGTATTTGCGTATCGTGCGAGATTTACGTTTCGTATTTGCTCGACGACTGCGAATATGTGTCGAGGTACATATTTTAGAAAAACATTTTTATTATAAATTTTATTTTATATAGGAAAGTACATGTTCAAACAAATATGATAAATATTTTTATTTTGTATAAAAGAGTTATTTTGTTCATCGTTTAAAAATAAGTAGTGATTTGGAAATTGTGGTTTATATGAAATGTATTCCAAATATTTTGCGAAATTCAAAATTTATTTATTAATATATTTTTGTTATTTATAAAAGCTAATTTATGATTTAATATTTAAGTATTTATCGTGACTTTCAAAATTTATTATTACTATATTTATTTAATTATGAAAATGAAATTTGAGATTTTGTTAATTTTAATACTTGATTAAATATGATAATGTAAATTAGAAAAGATTTTATTTGAATTTGAATTAAATGAAGATTTTTCTATATTTGATTCGTATTTGAATGATTAAAGTTTAAATCGAATTTAATTTAATATGATATTATCTATGGGGGAATTTAAATCCTTCCAATCCTTATCCAACTGAAAATTCCCACCTCCTATATAAGGAGAGATACTCATCCATAAATTTCTACCATCCACAAATTGTACATCGTGTCTATGTTCGTGCCCCTCCCATCTAATATATTTTCCTCCATTACAAATACAATAATTTCGTCCCGTCCGACAATCCCGGACGTCCACCCAGCCGTGTCAGACACTCCCGACAAGACGACTCAATCCTAAACCTAACCCTGCCGCTCAGCCGACTAAGTCGCCATCATCGTTTGTCACCGTCGATCTACTACAGCCCCGTCTCCATCTTCGGGCTCGACTGAACCCGGCCTCCACACCACCATCAACCTCATCACTGGCATCCCCGCCACGGCCAACACACCGCCCCTGCACCACCAGATTGCCCCAGGGCATCGGCCATCTCCCGATCCAGACCCCCGCACTTATCATAACCACCACCTTATCCTGGCCAACTCTGGCCCACCGCCATGGTCACGAGCACCATCACCTCCAATTTCAAACTGCTGCCAATCTCCGACCTCACCGCCACCACACAAGATCCTGTCACCATCACCAGCATCATAACCACCAGCCATCCGCTTCACCTACAACCACCAGGACATCACCGCCACCATCTCCCCCGCTCCACCAGAGCACCGCACCCCACCGAGGCCTCCATGGCCATGATCTCAGCCATATCCCAACACAAAACGAACCCCAAACAACGATAACTCACCTAACCGCCGACGAACGATCGCTCTTCCGCCTCCGCGAAGCGCCACATGCCGTACGGTCGCGCTCGTGCACCTCTCCTCCGCCTGAGTTGGGCCCTCTGCCCCCGTCGCTGAGCTCCCCGCCGCACCCAGCGCAGCCAGCAACCGCGCCTCCGCCGCCTCGCCTGTCCCCGAAGCAGCGTCAGCCCCTCCGCTTCCCCAAATCTAGGGATCCGCGCTGTCGCGTTCTCCGTCGACTAGCCCTCTCCGCCGTCGATCCCGCCGGCACTGCCGCTCTGCCTCGAAACCCCGCCGCCACGCCTCGTTCGCCACTGCTGGTAGGCGCGCCACCGTCGAGCCTCGCTGCCCCGCCGTGCCGAAGTTCCCCAGCGCCCCTCCAAGCTCCGCCGCTTCCGCCCCCTCAGTAAGTTTTCGCCTCTCTCTTTCTCTTTCCCGCTCCCGATCTCTTATTTCCCATCTCTCTCTCTCTCACTGTGACGAATTGGAGGGAGGGCTGTATATTTTTTTAAGGGATTATATTATTATTATTATATTATTATTATTATTATTATTATTGTTATTATTATTATTAGCTGTATGTATTAGTTTAGATATTTTGGTACCATAGGGTATATATATATGTAAAATATATATCAAATATTTTTATTATAGTAAATAGATCTTAAGTATTTCAAATATTTTCTAGAAAGTATTTTACCTATAAAAATATACTTTTTAGCTAGGATTTATTTTTTTGATAAACTTAAGAGTTTCTTGCCTAAAAACTAATTCTTGAAATTTTCTAATAAAATTAGTCTTCAAAACAATAAGGAAATAATTTCTAAAACTAGTATAAATATTCAGTTACTCCTAAATTCCTCCTATTATCGTCGTTGATCATGACTAATCCCATGTTTCTATTTTCTTGCAATTTTGGACCATTACATCGACCATGGCTATTAGACTATTGGGACATATCAGAGAACACCGCACCACACCAGGCGACCCACTAGGCAAGATACATTGCCATAATTTACTGTTTATAATTAGTCTACATTTTATTTATTGTATATCACTGTGTATTTATTTTCAGTTCTTTTAGTTGTACCATTATTACAGTTCCTGATTTACTGCCTGCTCAGTAATATTAGCTGTACCTTGTTATTTATCCATTCATTGCATATAGACCTAGAGTTAGGAGACTACCATTAGTCTAGCACATCTACATAAACTTTGACACAGAGGTGGTACGAGATGTGTGAGTTATGAGTTGCATATAGCCTCCGGACTTGCGTGTTGGCTGATCACTGATGCGTATGGGACGTGCGTTAGGTCTAACTATCAATAGATGCATGTTAGAAGACTTGACGGTTAGTAGTGTTACATGGTCGTGGATGCGACTGGATAGGTGCATCGGATGGGAAGAACATTTCCTTGTCGTATGGGCTTCTATTACACATTCCCTTGTAACCCGGAAGCTCCGCTGGAGATACGGGTATGATGACCCTCTCAGGTTTGCCACTGTCATTTTTGAACGTCATGTGCTTAGGTCACTGGTGCCCAGGTGGGGACTATACCAGATCCCATTTACAGTCGCGGCTCATGCGATGAAATGTTTGTTCTTAACTGCATGTTCACTTTAGTACGATTAGGTTACCTTATTAATGTCATGTCACTTACTTTTATTTGTGGCATATTTTATATTCAGTATTTATGTGGCATGTTCTTTATGTATCTTGTTATGTCCCTCTGAGGACCTGGTGATCTCTCCAGGTGTGTTTTGTGACTTCCTGCAGGTGCTCTAGTTAAGGCCATAACTTGCGCTCTAATCTTTCGAGATGTTGCTTTTGGATCGTCATCTCCTTCGCTCGACCAAATTATTTTCTTTGTATAATTTTTCCTTATTTAAATTAGTTGGTAGTGGATTTGTCTCCGCCCAACGATTGTATACATGACAAATTCAAAGTTGCTTTTATATCATTATTTATCTTCGTGGATGAGATTTAGTCTTGGATTACTGTATTTTATAGCTTATGTATACATACAAGGTTTCCATACATTGGAGCGTACTTCATATATATACAGCTGTCATGACTACGTTCTAGTCTTTCTATTTTTGGGACTGGGGCGTTACAAGATAGCATTCTTTGAGGGTAAAACTCTAAGAGGGTAGTAGCCCAGGATGGTACCACCAAGACCAAGCTTCCTTAACTATCTTCAAAAAAAGTTCCCCCAAATGGTCCTTTTCTTTCTTATGTATTATATACAGTTTTTCTAGAGTCGTACAAATGGTCCACCAGGACCTGGACATAGTGGCACGATAGCAACATGTTTCAACGCATAGATGTAACGACAAGGAATAATTCTATAACACAATAATATGAGAACTAATCATTCACCAGATTCATAAGTTCTTTTTTCACTATTCATCTACCAACATGTGAGTATCTGCATAGGTTTATTAAAGCAATCTGCTGCCATCTTGATGATCAGACTTCAACCTTTTTACTTTTAACATCATGCGTGTACAATGATTAAGAAATACTGGAAGGTCAGGTTGGATATGGAGACAAATTCCAAGCTGAATTGTCTATCACATGAAAATCCAATACTACTGAACCCAATTAAATGCAAGAGCCGACTTGATCACTAATGCAAGGTTCAAGCATAACTGTAGTTTTAATATGACCATTGGAAGTACTTTCATACTGTATCTTAGAATCAACACCCCCATATTTGCAATTAATAATCCTTTTTTTAAGTATACTAGTCAGCAAATAACATCCTATCCTATATCATAATTAATATAAATAAATAATCATTTCATGAATTGCATAAAAAACACCAGCAATAATGACATAAGAAGAAAAGAGCACACCACAACGCCAAAATCATCTTTTCCTTCCAATTTTGATTTAGTCCCATTCAGATTCATCTCGAGGTCAACACCATCTTGACCTTAGAAAAAAGTACGACATATGAGTATGATAAACTACAAATGCATAGTGTAAAATCAAAAGCGATTATGTGGCTGAATAATAAGTAATCCAATAAACCTCTTTCACTTGAGCATCATCAATATGTTCTGCTTTTATCCTCACAACTTTCTGCAAATATGGATAGGTAAAGATTATCGCTACCAATTATATTGGCTTGTCATTCAATAATAAAGTAGCAAGCAATTTTCTGGAAGAGTAATTTTCTTATATATCTGTTCATCATTATGATATTTTGTACTATAATCAAACCTTACATAATTGTTCTGATATTTTGTACAAACTATAACCAATCCTTAACATGTTTGTTCTCATATTTTCTACCAACTAAACAAGTACTAGTTGGTTTTCCAACATATAACAGATTAAAATTCTACATTGGGGAATAACTGTGTAGGATAAGTTGGTTATCGATCGAAATATTGAGCTATATTTTGATCCTAGCAATTCATTACACAAACTTTTGATTCTTCACATCTTATACAAAAACTCAATATCAGATGAGCCCTTTGTTAAAACTTGATTGAAAAACTGGATGAACATTTTGTTAGTCAGGCACGCCCCTAGTGTCCAGCAGTATTTAAAGAATTCACAAAGTACATGAGATATACTTAAATGTAATTTTGATACCAAATTTACCGCAGCCTAGATATTGCTTTCAAACAAACATAGCACACTAATAGGGTTAAGAATCATATGCTTTTAGACGCCCAAAATACAGGTATGTAGCGACAACAACAAAACCTCTATCCCAAATTATATATATGAAGGTATTTATCTCATATATTTCCGGACTTGGTTACAAGGCATACAAAGGCCAGCAAAACTAAAGTAGGCTATGCATTAATGTACAAGTTAAACCAATAAAAGAGTATTATTAAGTAGACAAATAATTGACATTCAAAGACAAAATCGTAAGTGAAATTAGTAAAATGTCTACAGAACTATTTGTGTGTGTATTTGTGTGAAACCTTAGAGATGCCAACGGAAACTTAGGAAACAATTATATGAAAGATGAATGGTTTAAGAATGGACCTTTAACCATCTCCATGCAATTTTCTTCTTTCCCTACTAACTCTATGTCCATAAACTGCATCCTGATTGTGCACCTTAATATCAATAGAGAAACACTAGGATACTTGTTGAGAACCCTAGTAAAATAAATGTATCAATTACGTCAGGATACCCCAAAAAAAGTTTAAGTGTTCAACACTTAAAGTACAATTGTGGTTACCAAAGAACCTAATAAACATGGTAAAAAGTACTTCTCAATAACATACATCATAGAAAAACATAGATTATGACAAAAGAAAGACAATGTTCGCCTAGCTAGAGGAAAATAATTTCTCATGATATATTAATTTCCACTAAATTTGAAATCTTGTATGAGGAAAATCATGCAAAGCTAAACACTTTAACCTAAATAGCAATATAAACTTCATCAAATTGCTCAAAATTACAACAAAAGTAAGAAATGAATTTGACCTTTTGGATCACTTCGGATTTAGGCCTCGTTTGGTTTACGGATTCAAGGAAGTAGGAAAGGAAAGTTGTTCCTTTCCATTGTTTGGTAACCACAAACTTGGGAATCAATTTCCTCATAAGGGGGAAAATTGGAGGAAATATGATTCCACTCATGACCCAAGGGATTGATTTTCCCTCCTCCTTTCCCAACATTTATTACAAAAGCTATGACAAAAGTAACCATGTGTTATTGCTTATTTTACCATTAATGTTATTTTTCATAATGTTATTTTTATTTTATATGTAAGGATATTATTGGAACATTGCTATATTTTTGCTTTCCTTTCCTACACCAACCAAACAACGGAAAGGAAATGTGACAGGAATCCTACTTTCCTATTCCCTTGGAAAATACAGAGGAATGCATTTCCTTTCCGTGAACCAAACGAGGCCTTAGGACTGCGAGCTTCTCCGGTGCCATATATGGTCTTCTTGGCCTCTATGACCTCCCCGAATAAGAATATGCTGTGTTAGTTTTTCCGCCTAGCCGGATCCAGATATGATCTTCTCTACATACACATCCATACAAAAATAGGTCCTCCTTGGAGCCCCCAAATCCATCAGAGGCGCTGATCCGGTAGGAGGTCGTCGGGGATCGGGTAGAGGTCGTCGGATCTTTCTTTTATAGATCTTTAGAAGTTCTGTAAACCCAAAAATAAATCACTATAAAACCCTAAATAAAAAGAAATTATTGTAAAACCCTAAATAAAAAGAGGAAATTCTGGGGAAAAAGTGTACTCACGAATTAAATTTTTTTACAGATTTAGAGTCTCTGTAGATGTTTAAAGGTCTCTCTCCCCCCCATTTTCTCTGTTCTGAACAAAAATTAAAACAAAAAGAAGAATAAGAAGAAGATTGTTATAGAATTAAACAAAAAGAAGAACTTGATGACTTTCGAGAAACGCTCGAGGTTGAGGATGGACTTCTTGACTGCCTCGGTATTCTGGTCGATCTCGTCGAGCTTGTGTGCATGGAAGAGCCTATAGCCGGAGGCGAACTCGAAGAGGAGGTAAAGCACCATTGATGGCGCCTCCATCGAGAGCTAGGCTTAGGGTTTTTCTAGGGTTTTGGGGGCGGGAGAGAGAGTGGAAAGTGGAGCTGGGTTTTTACATGGAGAATATTAGGCTTTTAAAGCCCCCATTGTCATTTGATCTTATTCGTCTTGGAGAAGGAAGAATAAGAGATTTGAGACTGAGAGAGAAAAAGAACGATAGAGGGTGGTCGAGCACACAAGATGGAATGGGAATAGAAAAGTTTTTAGGTTGAAATATAGTGAGCACGAAATCAGTAAAAAAATGGCGGTATTTTTTTACAACCATTACGGCATTTGTGCCGTTTTTGTTATAAGTAAATACAACGTTCACTGCATGCCATAAATAGGAGCAATAAATTATTTTTTGATTTTTTTACGACCTTCAGTAGAATGCATGTCGTAAATTAAGTATTTTCGATTCACTATTTATGTATGTCGTAATTTGAATGTCGTAAAAAGATACTTTTCTTGTAGTGTATAACTGCTATAGCATTCCAAATATGCTATAGTCTATTTTTTATCATATAAAATAAAAATCTACGTTGCTTCTCCTAGGATTCGAACGTGAGATTTGCTTTGACATACAAACATATGAAAGTTATAGATTCTACCGCATTCAGGAAACGCTATAGATAGAGATTTTTGTAGTACTACAGAAAGAACGCTATTGTTCATAACATTCTATAGCGGGAACAATTGAACGCTATAGAAAAACTGCTATTGTAGGTCATTTTTGTTGTAGTGAATCCCCCACATATCTCTATATATGGGTTGAGCGTTTCCCACTGTGACTGTCCATCATACATTAGGATAGATGTCGCTACGACTTGAATCTTCCCGCATGGGTTTAATGACAGCATGATACACGAATGGACTAAGCCTTGAATTCTGCACCATAACTTTAATTCTTACCACTCACATAATGACATCAACCGCGCTTCTGGCTACACATTAAAGGCCTTGTGCCAGCCTGGTTTTGGTGTATGTATCTTGGATGTCTACAAGATTTCCTTTAAGAGACGGCCTATATATCTATCCATATACTTTAGGTGAGTTCTTTTAAAGAGTCTTTGACATGAAGTATTTTGCTTTCTTACGATGCTACACCGCTATGACATGGCCCGAAGCCGAGATACTCTCATGTGGTGTCATACCACCTGTAGCATGAGGCCCAACCTCTTTGTAGTGCCAAACGATCCAGCATGAAGCCTTTTGCTTCTTTGCGGTATTATGTCATCGTGATATGGATTACAAAGTCGAGACACTGCCTCATGTGGTGTCACCCACTGTAACATGAGGCCCAGCCTCTTTGTAGTGCTACCTACTACTCTTCTTCAGACAACATTAGGCTCTCTTGCCTATGTGCGGTGCTACGACGCTGTGACTTGGCCCAAAGATGAGGCTTTACCCTCACTAGGTACCTCATGTGGTGTTACCCTACTGTAGCATGGAGTACTACGCTCCTTTATAGTGCTGTGCTACCCGTACTTCCTATAAAGTATGCCAAACAACTCAAATGTCTGAGAACTCATTAAGGCTTCCAAGCTATGCTTCGACAGGACTTCATTCTTATTAAAGAATAATCAGTAGACAATAGTGGTTCTGGGTTCATAATCCCATAATATCTCAAAGGATTATCCACTTCTCTTGATATTCTTCTGGCAATGGTCATTTTTTAAACTAAAGGTTAGATGCCTAGTAAATTTCTCTTTGAACTAATAACATAAAGCTTTGTAGTAGAATTACAAAGATATAATATCAGAGTGTCTTCAAGCCCATATTACTTACTATGTCTTCAACCAGTTGGTGCTTGAGACCTTTGGTGAACGGATCTGCCAGATTCTCCTGACTCCGAACATCAGCTACGATAATGACTCCTCTTTTAATAAGATTATTTATCGTCCTATGCCTTAGGCACACAGTCCTCTTCTACCTATTGAAGAGGTCATTTGATGCTATTACTGCAATCGCCTGGTTGTCGCAGTAAATTGGCACTGTCGAAATCTGTGCACCAACCATAGGAATATCATACATAAGCTTCCGATGCCATTCTGCTTCATCTGTTGCAGCCGCCAGTGCATGGAACTCAGATTCCATAGAAGAGTGAGAAAATATAGTCTGCTTCTTCGACTTCCATGATATAGCAGCTCCATCCATGGAGAAGATATATCCTCCTGTGGACCTTTCACTCTCAACTTCTGAGCACCATCTTGCATCACTAAAGCTTTCGACTACCTTTGGATCTCCGTAGTAGTGCAGTGCATACTTCTGAGTACTTTTGAGGTATCTCATAACCCTCTTCATAGCTTTCCAGCGCTCCACACCTGTATTGCTCGTGAACCGACTCAGCATCCCCGCGGCAAAAGCTATGTCAGGCCTTGTGACAGTAGTCGCATACATCAAACTCTCGATGACGCTTGAGTACTCCAATTGCCTAACACTTTTCTTTGGATTTTGCTTCAGCTTCTTGTCACACCTATAGGGCGTATTGATCCCCGGAAGATCCTGATACCCATAGCATGTGAGCATTTTTTCAATGTAATGAGACAGTGACAATACCACTCCAGTTTTCGTTCGGATGATCTTTATCCCCAGGATAACATCAGCTTTTCCTCAGTCCTTCATGCTGAACTTAGATGAGAGAAACTTCTTTGTCTAGGTGACACTTGCTAGATCTGTACCTAAGATTAGCATATCGTCCACGTAGAGACAAATGACAACTCCTCTTCCATCAACGAATTTTGTGTACACACACTTATCTGTCTCGCTGATCTTGTAGCAATTTGATCTTATGACTTTATCAAAATTCTCATATAATATCTTGGAAGCTTGCTTCAGACTATACAAAGATTTTACCAACTTACATACTTTGTCTTCGAGGCCCTTGACAATGAATTCTTCTGGCTGTTGTATATAAATCTCTTCGTTCAATTCACCATTCAGGAAAGCGGTCTTAACATCCATCTGATAAATTATCAGCTTATGAATTATGCTCAGAGTAATCAATATCCTGATGGTCGTCATTTGTACTACTTGAGCATATGTGTCGAAATAATCAATCTCCTGCTTGTGAGAAAACCCTTTGGCAACAAATCTTGCCTTGAACTTGTCAACAGTTCCAACGACCTTCATCTTTTTCTTGAAGATCCATTTACATCCGATTGGTTTTGCTCCTTCAGGCAGATCGACCAACACCCACGTATTATTGGAGGTTATCGAGTCGTACTCATCATTAATAGCCTCTTTCCAGAAGATAGCATCTCTGGTCTTCATCGTCTCATCATAGGTAAGCGGGTCTGCTTCCACATAATAGGTGACGAAATACTCTCCGATGTCCTTCTGTCTTCCCACTCGCTTAGATACATGTTTTGCAAGTTCTGGTTTAATATTTGTTTCTGCAGCAATAACGTCTTCTTAGACTACCTTTTTGCAAGGAACTTGAGCCTCCTATGCACTCACATTGTTCTCCAGAATATTCGTGAGAACAATGTTCTTGTTTCTTGTAAATTTATCTTCAAAGAATTCTGCATCACGAGGTTCAATGATATGATTTGACCCAATATCAAGGAACGTTCAAGCATCACTCTTATCAGCATAACCCAGGAATATAGTCTTCGTAGTCCTTGTTCCCAGCTTCTGAATTTTCAAATTCGAAAGCTTTATATATGTCAGACACCCCCACACTCGAATGACATTCAAGTCGGGTCTGACCTTGGACCAGAGTTCATGAGGAGTGACTTCTAAAGTTACATGCGGCACTTTGTTCAAAATGAATGTAGCCGTATGCACTGCTTCTCCCCAGAAACAATTTAGAAGACCCGCAGTCAACAACATTGAGTTCATCATCTCTGTTAACGTTTTATTCTTTTTTCTATAATACCATTTGATTAAGGGAAGTACGGAGCAGTTGTCTCATTGATAATTCTATGTTCTCTGCAGAACGATACGAATTTATGAGACCTATACTCTCCACCTCGATCACTTCTGAGTTTCTTGAGTTATTGTCCGGTTTGACATTCGGTTTCAGCCTTGAAGTCCTTAAACTTTTCAATCGCTTCATCTTTAGACTCGAGCAGATAAACAAATGCATACTTTGAGAATTCATTAATGAAGGAATAAAATACTTCATCCCGGCCTTTGTGGAGAACTGTTTGAAGTCACATATATCTGAGTGCACCAACTCCAGAAGATCTGTACTTCGGTTTACCCGCTTCAACAGTTTCCTTGTGATCTTTTTCTGCGTACAAACCTCATACTTCTCCAACTCCTTACCCTCACATTTGGAGATAGGCCCTAGACTAGACATCTTGTTTATTCTTTTATAATGAACATGTCCTAGTATATTATGCCACAACTTAAGAAAATAACTAGAAGAAAAAACTGTATTCACTATCTCCATAGGAGTTACAAGTTGAAGTTTGAACATCCCTTTAGTACAAAAGGCCTTCCCAAAGTATGTTCCATTATAGGACATAACAACTTGACCAGCGTTAATGTCCATCATCAAGCCTGCATTGCAGAGCAGGCTTCTAGAGACCAGGTTCTTGGCTATAGCAGGTACGTTCTTCACATTTAGAAGCGTCAGCAACTTCTTCGAAGTCAGTTGCAATACTACCGTCCCGATCCTGAGTACTTCAGCTTGTGTCTGGTTCGCCCCTATAACCTTTTCAGAAACATGTTGGTACGTGGTGAACCACTCCTTCCTTGAGCAAATATGAAACGAGGCTCCAGTTTCTATCTACCAGTCCGTATCAATTCTAGCTGAGTCAACATGCACAATCATGTTTGCCATTAAAATTCTTTTATTGCAAATTTTAATACAAACAGAACAGTGTTACAATATAGGACTTAAATGTAGTCCTAGGAGTACACTTTTGTTTATCTGGGTCCCTTGTGCCGATGGAATGAGTGGTAATGCGTTGACTCCGTTGGCGATCTGACGACGGTTATCGGTTCTCTGAAGGTTTGGGTTGCTCTGGGTGCTGGAGCTTGCTGAGAGGAGGAAGACGTTGAGTGTCTGTATCTGCCTCTCTGGTGGTGTGTTCCTTTATTTTTTGTACGTAGGATCCTTTTGTGTGTATGTGTGAAGGAAATGATCCTTCTATTTATAGCTTTGCAGGCCGGCTGCTCATGCGCGCACGTAGGATGTGCCTGTACGCGGGGATGCCACGTGGTGATTGCTGATGGAGGCGCATGGACGATGCGCCCTGATCGAGGGGTTGAATTCTTCATACTGCTGTTGTGAGCCGGCACGTAGCAGAGAAGAGGATCTTTCTGTTGCTGAAATCTTGGGTGAGTTGAGTCAAAGGACACGTGTCATCGACTCATGGCTCGGACATCTCAGATTTGATGGGGAATGATCTGGTAGGATGCACCTAGGATTGGGCACATGAGGAGACTTTGGCTCATAACCTTTGGGAGTCACGAACCATTCGGGGTGCATGCTTTTGAGGTGCATGCAAGGCTTCAGTAGTGACTTTACTCCTGTCTTTTAGGATCAGAGAGAAGTCTGGGACGCATGGCTTTTGAGGCACATGCAGATTTGGGCGCATGGCTGCGGAGGCGCATACGAGATGATTGGGTGGCCACGTGGCAGTAGCCGTCGGAGGAAAGTAATGATGATGCTGACGTTGGCGACGCTTCGTCTTCTAATAAAAGCTGTCAACTGTTCAGACTTCGGGAGGCGTGCTGCCAACTCTTCCAGTTCAGCATTTAATGTTTTTGACATTTGATGGACAGTTGAGTTGGCACATCGATCGGCATTCCACTAGGCGTATGGGGACGCATGGGGACGCATGCTTGTGAAGTGCTTGGTGCTGAGGGGCGCTTGGTGCTGATGGACGCATCTGTTTGCATGGCACATCTTCATTGGTCCCTCTGTTGAGTTCTTCAGAGCATTAGTGGGTCCCTGACTTAGCTGAATTCGAAGAGACGAGTTCATTCATCATAAATACAAGTTCATTGCACTGACTTCGGGAAGGTTGCCACTTGGCACATGGGTTTGATTTGCCCTGGCCTATGAATAACAACAGTTTGAGAGAGTTTTATTGTCTCTCCCTTGACTTCTCGATGAAGATGGATTCGATTGATCCTCCTCCTTGGCAAGACATTGTACTGTGGATGATGGTTCTCCTTGTTCAACGAAGCTTTGACGGTGAACTCCTTCAGAAGATAAGAGCCCCAGGCTGGTAGATGCGCCTGTACGTTGACGAGGAAGTGATTCACTCTGACGGGGCGGAGTGATGCGCTGGGAGACATGTACATCATGTTGCAACTATTGGAACACAGACTGTCTTGGTGGTGGAGCCACTGTCTTGCGGTAGCAGCAGTTGATGGCGACCGTAACACAAGTGTGCCCTGTGAGGGACGCATTATGCTTGTTGGTCGGCTCTCCTGATCGGCGTTTGTGAATGATCACATTACGCAAATCGTTAGAGGAGAGTGCTACCTTCACATCCCCATCAGGTGCATGGCAAGGCCAAGCGCCGGGGTGGTCAAGTGAGAGTGCCACCTTCGCACCCCCTTCAGGCGCATGGCAAAGCCAAGCGCCGGGGTGGTCAAGTGAATGCTGCGTCCCCTGATCTAACACCAAACAGGCGTCCCGATCAGTAGTGGGGAAACAACATTTAAAGTGACTTGAACGGACCTCAGATGCACAACCAGAGGAGGCACAGGAGTTCAAGACCACTGGGTTTGTCTTGCACGACTTGGTTGTGAACGCAATAGATGCGCCCAAGTGAGACAAGGACTTTGAAGGTCAGCTCGTTTCTGGCGCAGAAGCACCTGAGTCGACCTTGTACAGCTTACCATCAGCAGCGCGCATGATTGTGAGCACATGCTTCTGGTTTGCCGTTGGCATAGCACGTTTGAGGCGCATGGCCCGTACCGCCTTGGACTTCTTCGTACCAGTCCGTGGGGCGCATAGTACTCATAGTCCAAATTATCCTCGCTATGACAGCGAGTGAAGAACTTACAGCCAACCCCGAAGAAGAGAAGAACAACTGCAACTTTTTGTGGCTCGAACGGGCTCCCTGGATAACGTGCTCCCTTTTTTTTATTTATTTTTTTGGTACCCTTTTCAAAGGAGGCAAGAGGGCTCTATATATAGAGTGGAATGAGACCTCTCTTCTTCTCCGTTCCGATGTGGGATTAAAAGTAAGATCCCTTCTTTTTCATGCTTCTACAAGACCTCCTTCAAAGTTTTTAAAACTTTTGGACAAGTTTTGAAATACTTTGAACAAGAAGCATGAACAGTAGAGCTGTTTAGGTGTGACAATCCTATTAGAGGTAGTATGGACGTGATAGGTTTGGGTACTTCCACTGGGGAATTTATGTGGACTTATCATCCTTGGCGCACCTTAGTTCTAGGTACAGATAATAAGTTGAGAGAGAGAGAGAGAACCAACATATTTACTCAGAGGTAGTACGGACATGGTAAATATGGGATTGATGGTAGAGCTTTCCTACTCAGAGGTGATATGGACGTGGTAGGAATGACTCTGGAGGGAGATACGCGGAACTACTCAGAGGTAATATGGACATGGAAGTTCTGCTGGGGATGTAAACTTTTACTCTCTATTTGAAAATAAAGAATACAAAGTTTTTATGGGGTGTTCATTTTTGCTATCATGAACTTGATGATTTGTGTGGACCTATTATCTTTTGCGCACCTTGGTTTTTAGGTACAGATAATAAGTTTGAGAGAACCCACATGTTTGCTCAGAGGTGATGTGGGCATGGCAAATATGGGATTCAAGTGATGGAATCTTCCTACCCAGAGGTGTTATGGATGTGTAGGAATGATCCTGGGGGATGCGCGGAACTACTCAGAGGTAATGTGGACGTGGAAGTTCGTCGTCTTCGGATGACGTTGCTCCAGAGTTACAAGAGTCTGTTACGGGGGCAACAGATATGGTTGGAACAGAGGAGGGGGTTGATTCCTCTCCTTGTCATGATGAGGGGAGGTCGGCGGTAACACTGCCGAGCCCTACCCCAGACTCAGCAGCGGGGGCTGAGGTGGCTACCGATCAGGAGGTAGCGACAGATCCTGTCCCTGTAGAGGGATTTGTTGAAGAGAATCAGACTCGTCTGGTGGTCCTGACTTCAGGGGCGAGTCAGGAGACAAGTGTTGATCTCCCTGTTCTGCCAGGGGAGGTACTGGCTGCTGATAGGATATTGGGGGCTGAAGAGGTGGCCACTGACGTCGGTGGTTCTTCCGAGTTTGGGAAGGATAAGGGTGTGATGGAACCCTCGGTTGCTCCTTCCACTTGGGGTACTATCTCGATGCCTGTCCCGGCTTCTTCTGTTCCCTTGGCTCCTCGGGCTAGCAGTCCAGCCCCTGTTGATGAAGAGCCTGTTGGTGTCGAGGTTCCAGCATCGCAGGTTGAGGTCGACGGGTCTTCCTCCGGTCCGCTAACTACAGCAGCTCCTCCAACTCCTGCTATGATGCCGCAGGTGCTGGCGGATGCAGATGAATATGTGAAATTCATCGTCGAGATGGTATATAAAATGCTGCAGAGGGGTGTATCTGCGGTGATGGACGCCAATGGGAGCTTTGCAACGGCAAGAACTCTAGCACTGTCTTATATCAACCTGATCCGTCTTCACCAGGGCCATGATCATATGGCCGATATCCTGGAGGCTTCGGTGGTTGAGCTGGACCAGCGGCTTTCCGAACTTCAGCGCATCCAGCGAAATGACCTCTCCGTTTTGATAGATGTCGAGAAGGAGAAGCTGATCGCCGAGATTGAGTCTTCTTACCAGGCCACTGTGAGTGCCTGGGAACGTGAAGTAGCTGAGACTTAAGCTACAGTGGAGCGGTTATCTCAGTCTACGCAGGAGACAGTGGAAATGTGAACTGCGTTGGACGCTAATATCGCGAAGATTGACGCCCAGATCCGTCGTCTTGAGGACCAGCGGGCCCGACTCCTATTAGACGCCGAACGTGTCCAGGCTGAACACGTAGCATTCAAGAAGGAGGAAGCAACTTTTACTCACCGGGCTCTTGTCCTGGCTCAGCAGCGACAACAGCTTGATGAGAAGCATGAGAACGATACTTCTGCTGAGGCTGTTGAAGCGATGCGTCAAGAAGCTGAGCGTCGAGTCCTGGCGACTGCGGAGACTCATGCGACAGAGTTGAGACGCCGAATTAGAGAGCTTTCAGCCAACCCTGGAGATGTTTAGGGATTGTAGCCTCTTCTTTTTGTATTTTTGCAACTCTTGCTGGGGATAGTGTAGTCCTTTACTCTCTCTTTTTAGAAATAAAGAAGTACACAATTTTTTGTGATGTGTTCATTTTTGTTGTCATGAACTTGATGATTTGTGTGGACCTATTATCTTTTACACACCTTGGTTTTTAGGTATAGATAATAAGTTTGAAAGAACCAACATGTTTGCTCAGAGGTAATGTGGACGTGGCAAATATGGGGTTCAAGTGGTAGAATCACCCTACTTATAGGTGTTATAGACGTGGTAGGAATGATCCTGGGGGATACGCGGAACTACTCAGAGGTGATGTGGACGTGGAAGTTCTGCGATCAATGTACGGCAACACAGGGGTTGTCTGTACGAGATATTTACTCAGAGGTAATGTGGACGTGGTAAACATGGTGGATAGTGTAGTCTTATGGAATGTAAGATTGCACTTTGTAGGGTGTAGGGGAACAACTCAGAGGTGATGTGGACGTGGTTGTCCTTCTACAGGAGGATGCTACGGAACAGCTGGGTTCCGGGAGCGTATGATTTCGTTGGAAGGGAATTGTCTGTGAGTCCTGATGATTGGATCCACAGATCCCCTTGTGGAAGTACATGTCTGAAAGATGTCAAGAGTAGTACTTCTTTAGGAACTTGCCGTTGATGGGCATCATGAACAAGTCCCCATTAGGTTTGGCGAGGCGGTAAGCACCGTTTGAGTATACCGTCTCTATAATGAAAGGTCCTTCCCACTTGGGCTCGAACTTTCCTGGTGTCTTGTGAGTTAACACCATCGGCCTCCTGACTGCCAGAACCAGGTCGCCAACTTGGAAAGTCCTCTGCTTGACCTTCTTGTTGAAAGCCTGTAATATACGGGCTTGGTAGAGTTTGATACGTTGTTGAGCTAGGAGACGCTTTTTATCAAGTGCCTCCAGTTTCCGCAGACGACAACGTTGATTGTCTTCTTCTGTGAGTAGGTTTGTGATTGCTACGCGAAGTGAAGGTATCTGAATCTCGAGAGGCAGTACCGCTTCGCTCCCGTAGACCAGGGAGAATGGTGTGTTGCTTGTTGGGGTCGTACCGTTGTGTGGTAGGCCCAAAGGTATTCACCGAGCTTCTCGTCCCAGTCGCGTTTGTTAGATGATACGAATTTCTTGAGTAGCCTGATGATAGTCTTGTTAAACGCCTCTGCTAATCCGTTTGCAGCCGAATTGTAGGCGGTTGATGCCACGTTTTGAATACGATTCTTATCACAGAATCTGCTGAAAATATGGCTGATAAACTGAGGACCATTATCGTGAATAATCCTCCGGGGCACCCCGAAACGGTAGATGATGTGGTGCTTGATGAAGCTGATCACTCTGGAGCTTTTTACTTCTGCTAGCGGAACTGCTTCTGCCCATTTGGAGAAGTAGTCGGTGATTGCTAGGATGAAGCGGTGTCCTCTCGATGAAGGAGGGGTGATCGGTCCCACAATGTCCATGCCCCAAGCTTCGAAGGGCCAGGAGGCGACTGTAGGATGTAGTGGTTCTGACGGTGTATGTATGAAGTCTGTGTGAAGCTGGCACACATGGCACTTCTTAGCATATTCAACAGTGTCAGCGGCCATGGTTGGCCAGTAGTAGCCCATGCGTCGCAGTCGGTCCTGCAACTTAGGGCCAGGTTGATGGGCCCTGCAGGTTCCATCATGGGCTTCTCGAAGGGCTTCGGCTGCTTCTTCGTTAGACAAACATCGAAGGAGAAGTCCATCGTAGGAGCGTCGGTACAGCATTTTAGTGGCCGTATCATAGTAGAATCGAAGAGAGCGTCTCCTGACTGAGATGGCTTCTTTCGGGTCTTCTGGGAGAATTCCGTAGACAGCGAAGTCGATGAACGGGAACCTCCAGTCTCGGACATTAACACCAGTATTTGTCGGCATGGCGTGGGCCATGTGTGAGCATAGGTTATTTTTAGGACAGACCAAGTCTCTTCCGACCACCGTAACATAGTGTTGAGTCCCGAGGGGCGCTGCCAATGAGGCCGCGAGGCCAGCCAGAGCATCGGCCTCCAAGTTTTGTAGACGGGGTACATGTTCGATGAAGAACCTGGTGAAGGTTGAAATGATGTTCAATGCAACTTCATGGTAAGGGATCAGATCTTCATGGCGAACTTCTTATTGCCCTCTGATCTGGTTTACGACGAGTTTTGAGTCGCCGTAGGCTTCCAGGTGATTTACCCCCAGCTGTTGCGCCAGTTGGAGTCCCATAATGAGCGTGTTGTATTCGGCAACATTGTTGGAGCACGGCTTCGAAAGGGAGTAAGCGCGCTGGATGACCAGCTGATCGAGGGAAACTAATACCACCCCCACTCCTGCGATGATTTAGCCTTTGGGGCCTGTTCTTGAAGCGCCATCGAAAAACATCCGCCAGACGGAGCCTTCTTCGGTGACGTTTGATTCTTGGACCTCATCCGGGATGTCTTCATAGAGTTTTGAGGACTCTGGGATGGGGTGTGCAGCTAAAAAGTCGGCTAGAGCTTGACCCTTAACAGCTTTTTGCGGAACAAACACCATGTTGTACGGTATTAGCAAGATCGCCCATGTGGCTAGTCGGGAGTTCAATGATCCTGGCTTCGTCATGAGGACCCTGAGCGGATTGACTCGGAAAATGACATGAATTGTCTGGCCCGAGATATAATGACGAGTCTTCTGGATGACAAATACTAAAGCCAAGCACTCTTTTTCAATAGGGTTGTACCAGTATTTAGCCCCGATGAGTGTTCGACTGAGGAAGTAGATTGCTTGCTCATAGCCTGTATCGCTGTTCTGAGCTAGCAGGGCGCCGAAGGAATGATCCATGGCACGGACGTAAAGGAGAAACGGTTTGCCGGCGACGGGTGCCACCAGGACTGGTGGGCTCGTCAAGTAGGCTTTGATGTCGTCGAAAGCCTTTTGGCATTCCTCTGTCCAGACGTAAGAGACTCCCTTCTCCATGAGCTGGGTGAAGGGTTGACATTTGCCGGAGAGGTTTGCTATGAACCGTCGGATGTATGCCAGACGTCCCTGTAGGCCTCGAAGTTCTCGAAGGTTCTTCGGAGGGTCCATATCAAGGATGGCTTTGGTCTTCTCGGGATCGACATGAATGCCTTTCGCCGTGATGATGAAGCCCAAGAACTTTCTGCTAGAAACCCCTAGGAAGGATTTAGCGGGGTTCATCTTGAGTTGATGCGCCCGCATGAGATCGAAGACTGTCTTGAGGTCTTGCAGGTGATCTCCTTTGAGACGGCTCTTGACTGCGATGTCGTCAACATAGCATTCGACTGTCTTGCGAAAGTGCTGACGAAAAATGGTGCTCATAGCTCGTTGATATGTCGCACCAGCGTTCCTCAAGCCGAAGGGCATTACTGTGTAGCAAAAAATGCCCTTTGGAGTCCTGAATGACGTGTGTTTTGCGTCATCGGGGAACATCTTGATCTGGTTGTAGCCCGAATACCCGTCCATGAAGGACATGTGTTCGAAGCCACATGTGTTGTCGATCATCACGTCGGTGATTGAAAGCAGGAATTCGTCCTTCGGGCAAGCAGAGTTGAGATCCCTGAAGTCGATACAAACTCGTATCTTCCATTCTTCTTGGTGACAGGGACGACGTTGGCTACCCAATCTGGGTGTCGTTCTTCACGGATGAAGCCGCTGGTCAAGAGCTTGTCCACCTCCTGATCGATGGCATTTATGATGTCTGGACGAAAGTGTCGCTGTTGTTGTTTGATAGGCTTGGCATCAGGTAAGATGTTCAGCATATGTATCACGATCTGGGGATCAAGTCCCGGTATATCTTCATAGCTCCACGCGAAGACGTCGATATACTCTTTAGCCAGCTGGATTAAAGATTCTCGGTCTTGTCCTTTTAGGCTTTTGCTGACGAAGATGGGTTTGGAAGAAGATCCATCCCCAAAGTCGATCTGCTCGACTTCGTCTTCGGTGGGAGGTTCACGTAATTCAAAATGAGACTCCCATTGTTCTCCCAGGCGCTGAGCCCATAGTTCTTCTTCGAAGAATTGCGGCACTTGGTCTTCGCCTTCTTCTTCTTGAGATTGTGCAGACGTCATGTTGGCTGACAGCACTCTCTTGAAGACTGAGCCAATACTGGTATCGGAATCCCATGTTGATGCTTCGGACGAGTGAGAATGTTCTATTTCTTCTGCGTCTGAACTCTCTGGAGTTGACGGTGGCGTGACATAGCCTACCCCCCGTCGAGTTCTATTGTATTAGTCCTGCGGCTTTCCTTTAGGAGTCGGAAGCCGGAGAGGGAGACGTCGACCTTTGCCGTAGTTCAGGAGTTTGTTGCTTTTTAGGTCGTAACCCATCTTCTGGATGAGGTACTTTACGATGTCTGTATACCGATAGAGTTGCATTCTGCCGGTATCTGGTTCTGGCTCGAGTGGCGGGAGGTCTTGATGACGCTCAACTTTGCCGAAGATGATGGATTCTTCGTCTCGACTACGTGGCGGGACTATGTAACAGACTCCTTGAGACGGGACTACTCGATTTACATGATGGACAGTCGTTATTTGTGTTTGTAATGACTGTAGAGCGTTATCTAATATATACATGGCATTCCAATGTGGAAGACAAGAATAATTAAAAGACACTCTATTATTGATGAAATACGAGATTTTATCCCGCGGGATTACATTGTCCAGAGAGGGGGCATCTACATCAGCCGAGATATAGTCCCCCAGCTCTTCATCTGTAAGCACTGGAGTAGGATCAGAAGAGTCCACCACAATGTTGGTCTTGGAGTCCGAGAGGACTACGTGGGCCTTCTCTGGCGGCTGGGATGGCGGCGGCCTGCCTTTAAGACGCACCTTCAGAGGTACCTCCGCTGTGCCTCCGGTGATTGGCGCCTTCCTCTGTAGTTTTGCCACGAGGGGAGCCGATGTTTGAGGCGGCTTTCCCTTGAGCCGTATCTTCAGAGGAGATTCAGGAGCAGCTGGTGCTTTCCCGGGTAGCTTAATGCTCATGGGAGGCAACTTCTGGGGCGGTTTGCCTTTGAGTCGGATCTTCAAAGGAGCGTCGGGAGTGACCTCAGGCTCCATGTCCGTCTCTGCTGCCGTTTCTGCTTCGTCGTTAGCATCATTGGCTTCCCCCTCGTCAGGTGACTTGTATAAGTCGGCATCGGTGAAGTAGGCTTCAATCCCTTTGAAAGGATCGATGTCCGCGAACTCCGTACGGATGACGTTGTTGGTGGACACGTACTTCATACATTGGTGGAGCGTGGATGGCACCACCATGTATTTATGCAGCCATAGGCGACCCAACAGAAGGTTGTAGTTGACTTCGGCGTCCACGACATAGCAAGTGACTTCGGTTCTGAGGTTACCGATGTGGCACTTTAGTCGTATCTTGCCCAGTGGTTCGCTTTTGCTGGCGTTGAAGCCACTGATTGTTGTGTTGGAGGGCGCCAGTGTTTGTGGTTTATACTTTGGAGGATAAACTACCTTGTTCCACTCGAGGGGATAAGGCTGGGGGATGCCCATCTTTTGGCGCTCCTCTTGTCTCGTCTTGGACTCAAAGCGCTCACGCAAGTCCCTAATCATCCCGACCACATCCTCCGTGGAGCTGGGAGTCGGAGAAGGTGGTACCACCTGATATTGAGTATTTGAGGGCTCCGACGTCCGAGGTGCTTCTCGGCGATCTGTGTCCGAGGATACCCGTTGAAGGGGTACACTCGATTCTCCATTGGCCCCTGGGTCGGGTCCGGTAGAAGGTGTCCTGGCCAAAGCTGACCGTATCTCAAACACTGCTTGAGTCAGTGTTTGCATGGAGGCAGAGAGGGTTTTGAGTCCTCCCTCCAGGGTATCTATGCGCTGGACGAGGTCTGTTGGCGGCGCATCAGACTCGATATCAGCCCCAGTCACGTTTACTGTCATGACGCGACCGGGAGTGGATGGATGGGTCGAGGCTTCACTCTCGGCCTTACTCTCTTGTAGGGGAGTTGCCTCTCCTGGAGCCTCGTCTTGGCTACCCCCGACTTTGTTCGGGAGAACATTCACCACGGGCGTATCTGCAAGGGCCTGATTACCCTCAGCTTCATTTTGAAGGGCCTCTTCGTCTCCGGAACTCGGGTCTGCAGATGCCAGACCACCCCCAGCTATTTCTGGGGGATATCCTCGTCTTTAAGGGCTTCTGCGAGGCTGACTTCGCCTCGAGGATCTGCCCCAGATGTGCTTTGGACACCCTCATCTTCGGAAGGAGGTTGGACAAGGGTCTGACTACCCCCAGCTTCCTCCAAGATCTTCTTCCTCCCCCGAGTGCCTTCGAACACTCCGGAGGATGAGACAGCTGTCTTGGTCTTCCTCGGCTGGCTTTTGGACGAGGAAGAGGAATTGCCAGTCGCCTTTCGGACCGACAAGGAGTTGGAGATTACGTTGCATGAAGCAACCCTTGGCTTCTCTTTTGTTGACACCTTTGTCCCGAGGCGACGTCGGAGGGGTGTCGATGATTGCAGCCACTGGAACGCTGACTGCCTTGGTGGAACTGCCGTCTTGCAACAGCAGTTGATGGTGACCACAGCACAAGTATGCCCCGTGAGAGGCGCATCGTGCTTGTCTATCATCTTTCCTGATCTGCGCTTGTGAGTGATCACGTTGCGCAGATCGTTGGAGGAGAGTACCACCTTCGCACCCCCTTCAGGCGCATGGCAAGACCAAGCACCGGGGTGGTCAAGTGAGTGCTGCGCCCCCTGATCTAACACCAAACAGGCATCCCGATCAGTAGTGGGGGAACCACAACATTTGAATTAACTTGAACGAACCTCAAACACACAACCAGAGGAGGCACGGGAGTTCAAGACCACTGGATTTGCCTTACTCGACTTGGTTGTGCACGCAATAGATGCGCCCAAGTGAGACGAGGACTTTGAAGGTCGGCTCATTTCTGGCGCAGAAGCACCTGAGTCGACCTTGTACAGCTTACCATCAGCAGCGCGTATGATTGTGAGCGCATGCTTCTGGCTTGCTGCTGGCATAGCACGTTTGGGGCGCATGGCCCGTGCCGCCTTGGATTTTTTCGTACCAGCCCGCTGGGGCACATAGTACTCAGAATCCAAATTCTCCTCGCCATTACAGTGAGTGAGTCTGTCAAAGACAGAGACTTTCTGTGGCGCATCAGAGGTGATGCATGGGGCATTGGCTGCGCCCCTGCTCCGTCGACGCATCTTCCTCGCCTGAGAGGGAGATGGCTGGGGAATGTGGTTAGCCGCATGCTTTCCCGAGAGATGCGCTGCACCTGTGGGCGCATCTTGGTTGCTGAGGACGTCAGCAGGAAGGGAAGGCTGGATTGGCGCATCCCCTTCAGTGGTGGTGCCCGAGGCGTCGACCTTGCGCACCCAAACTCGGCGGGTCTTCTTCGGCTTCGACAGCCGCTTTGAAGGACTCGCACTTCCTTCAGAGATGAACTCCTCATACGCCTGTTGATTGAGGCGTACGACCAGCGTCTTGTGGGAGGAGCCCACCTTCACGTCGTCGGATTGCGACACAGCTTTCTCCGTGAAGGAGAAAGAGGTCCCCAGCAGAGTCGCCAGCTTGTTTGCTATTAAAATTTTTTTATTGCAAATTTCAATACAAACAGAACAATGTTACAATATAGGACTTAGATGTAGTCCTAGGAGTACACTTTTGTTTATCTGGGTCCCTTGTGCCGATGGAGTAAGTGGTAATGCGTTGACTCCGTTGACGATCTGACGACGGTTATCGGTTCTCTGAAGGTTTGGGTTGCTCTGGGTGCTGGAGCTTGCTGAGAGGAGGAGGACGTTGAGTGTCTGTATCTGCCTCTCTGGTGGTGTGTTCCTTCATTTTTTGTACGTAGGATCCTTTTGTGTGTGTGTGTGAAGGAAATGATCCTTCTATTTATAGCTTTGCAGGCCGGCTGCTCATGTACGCACGTAGGATGCACCTGTACGTGGGGATGCCACGTGGTGATTGCTGATGGAGGCGCATGGACGATGCGCCCTGATCGAGGGGTTGAATTCTTCATACTGCTGTTGTGAGCCGACACGTAGCAGAGAAGAGGATCTTTCTGTTGCTAAAATCTTGGGTGAGTTAAGTCAAAGGACACGTGTCATCGACTTATGGCTCGGAGATCTCGGATTTGATGGGGAATGATCTGGTAGGATGCGCCTAGGATTGGGCACATGAGGAGACTTTGGCTCATAACCTTTGGGAGTCACGAACCATTCGGGGCGCATGGTTTTGAGGCACATGTAAGGCTTCAGTAGTGACTTTACTCCTGTCTTTTGGGATCAGAGAGAAGTCTGGGGCGCATGGCTTTTGAGGCGCATGCAGATTTGGGCGCATGGCTGCGGAGGCACATGCGAGATGATTGGGTGGCCACGTAGCAGTAGCCGTCGGAGGAAAGTAATGATGATGCTGACGTTGGCGACGCTTCGTCTTCTGAAAAAAGCTATCAACTGTTCAGACTTCGGGAGGCGTGCTGCCAACTCTGCCAGTTCAGCATTTAATGTTTTTGACATTCGATGGACAGTTGAGTTGGCGCATCGATCGACGTTCTACTAGGCGTATGGGGACGCATGGAGACGCATGCTTGTGAAGTGCTTGGTGCTGAGGTGCGCTTGGTGCTGATGGACGTATCTGTTTGCATGGCACATCTTCATTTGTCCCTCTGTTGAGTTCTTCAGAGCATTAGTGGGTCCCTGACTTAGCTAAATTCGAAGAGGCGAGTTCATTCATCATAAATACAAGTTCATTGCACTGACTTCGGGAAGGTTGCCACTTGGCGCATGGGTTTGATTTGCCCTGGCCTATGAATAGCAATAGTTTGAGAGAGTTTTATTGTCTCTCCCTTGACTTCTCGACGAAGATGGATTCGACTGATCCTCCTCCTTGGCAAGACATTGTACTGTGGATGATGGTTCTCCTTGTTCAACGAAGCTTTGACGGTGAACTCCTTCAGAAGATAAGAGCCCCAGGCTGGTAGATGCGCCTGTATGTTGACGAGGAAGTGATTCTCTCTGACGGGGCGGAGTGATGCGCTGGGAGACATGTACAGCATGTTGCAACTGTTGGAACACAGACTGTCTTGGTGGTTGAGCCACTGTCTTGCGGTAGCAGCAGTTGATGGCGACCGTAACACAAGTGTGCCCTGTGAGGGGCGCATTATGCTTGTTGGTCGGCTCTCCTGATCGGCGTTTGTGAATGATCACATTACGCAAATCGTTAGAGGAGAGCGCTACCTTCACACCCCCATCAGGCGCATGGCAAGGCCAAGCGCCGGGGTGGTCAAGTGAGAGTGCCACCTTCGCACCCCCTTCAGGCGTATGGCAAAGCCAAGCACCGGGGTGGTCAAGTGAATGCTGCGCCCCCTGATCTAACACCAAACAGGCGTCCCGATCAGTAGTGGGGGAACAACATTTAAAGTGACTTGAACGGACCTCAGACGCACAACCAGAGGAGGCGCGGGAGTTCAAGACCATTAGATTTGCCTTGCACGACTTGGTTGTGAACGCAATAGATGCGCCCAAGTGAGACAAGGACTTTGAAGGTCGGCTCGTTTCTGGCACAGAAGCACCTGAGTCGACCTTGTACAACTTACCATCAGCAGCGCGCATGATTGTGAGCGCATGCTTCTGGTTTGCCGTTGGCATAGCACGTTTGAGGCGCATGGCCCGTGCCGCCTTGGGCTTCTTCGTACCAGCCCGTGGGGCGTATAGTACTCAGAGTCCAAATTATCCTCGCTATGACAGCGAGTGAAGAACTTGCAGCCAACCCCGAAGAAGAGAAGAACAACTGCAACTTTTTGTGGCTCGAACGGGCTCCCTGGATAACGGGCTCCCTTTTCATTATTTATTTTTTGGTGCCCTTTTCAAAGGAGGCAAGAGGGCTCTATATATAGAGTGGAATGAGACCTCTCTTCTTCTCCTTTCCGATGTGGGATTAAAAGTAAGATCCCTTCTTTTTCATGCTTCTACAAATCATAGCAACAAAGTTAGCCTCACCTTGCTCCTTTTGTTTTGGTTTTTCTTTGCAGTCCCTCTTCTAGTGGCCTTTCTTGCCACAGTTGAAACAAGTCCCAAGATTTTTGGACTTGAACTTGAACTGAGCCGACTTCACCTTCAGATGGTGAACGTCTTTCTTCTTTTGATAGGGAGCCTTCTGCTTTCCTTTGGAATTTTCTCCTTGCACCATGTTCGCCTTAGCCATCTGCTTAGACAAAACGTCCACTTTGAGTTGAGCCCTCAACTCGTCTTTAATATGTATCAAGTGCAAGAGGCATTCTAGATCCACTTCCATCTTCTTGTGGAGCATATCCATGATGATGTTGCTCCACCCAGGTGGGAGCTTGACGATAATACTCCCGATGACAAAAGCACCGACCAAGAGCATGTCATCGTCCGCCAACTTCTAACGTAACTTGGGGAAGTCCTTGACTTGAGGCAACAAGGTTTTTTTGTCCTTAAATCGCATCCTTTAGACCTTTTCGGTAATGTGGATCTTGTTTCTGTTCTCATCTGCCTTGTAAAGATTCTCTGCAGACTCCCAGATATCCAAAGAGTCCTCCATCGAGTTCTGGATCAACAACTTGCTAAGGTTGTTATCCCATCTCTACTTCGACTGCAAAGTCATGGTTACAGCAACCCTTCGAGCATTTTTACCCTCTTGAATCAAAGGCTCCAGATTTGTCAATACATAGTCGATGCTCATGAGTTGAAGATTAAGGCTAACATTTCTTTTCCAGACATTGAAATGCTCCCCATCAAACTTCTCAAGTTTAAAAATTGTATCGAAAAGTTGTGCACGGTTATTCTCCATCATATCTGAATCTTGTTTTGAGATTGTTATTCCCGAAACAAATCGTTAGATGGAAAACTCGATCTCTTAGGAAGAGAGAGAGAGTTGGATGACAGAAACTTAGCAGGCGAAAAAAAATATTCGTATTCTGTTGTTCCTTCTCAACCGGAGTTGATGCAACGAAGATAAATACTCGTTCTCAACCGGAGTTGATGCAACAACTTTGCCAGAGTGATAATGATTACCGATGCTGAGAGCAAGATTCGTCCTATTGCGATATGCTCCCAGGAACCAGCAAGTTCGAAAGAACTTCTGGAATGCTCACTGTCACCACATTGCTCAAACTCGAATGAAATCTAAAGGGAATGGTGGCATAGCTCTCTTTGTCTCTTTATTTTAGCGTAAGTACTTTGAAGGCACGAAGAGAGTATTTAAAGAGAAAGACCAAAACCCTAATCCTGGCCGTAACTGATTGCGAAAAGATAGAAGCGAATAATGAAAAGATTTGAACAAATTAAATTCAAATCCCACGAAATATGGATCTGATTAATTGATTCAATCTTTTCATAACCGCTTAAATCTTCCAATCAGCCATATCATGAGCTGCCTACGCCCTTTTAGCCCCCTTAGCCCGTCAGCCTGCATGTAGTTGTGCAGTAGTCCAGAAGTGCAGCCCTGCAAGCGCGCGGCCGCCCAGCTATAGCGCAGCCACTGTGCTGCCATTGCGAGCTAGGGCGCACCATGTGCCATGCTGACGTGCTAAGTGTAAAGTGCACCAAATGCCACTTTGAGCCCAAGTTCGAGCCCGAGTCCGAGTCACTAAGCCCTTTCGGGACTTAGCTCAATAGAAAAATAATCCCATGAACATGACAAAAAGCATTAATGCTTCTTTATTGGTTTAGCCATCTTTCCACTAGAAAAATGTCCCCACATAGCACCCATGTACCTCTCCTACTTCATGTGATCGTTCAACACAAGCAAAGCTTTATATAGAGATACCATCCATTTGGTTTTTTCTAATGTGGAACTATCTTCTAGTTTCTAAAGCAAAACACCAACAACAACAAGCAAAAACACCAACAGATACGTCGTCACCGCAAGCTCACCGTGTCACCCCCACTTTCCTGAATAAGACTAATATAGTCATTTATATTATTTTAATATTATTTAAATTATTAATGTTAGTATTTTTACATTATTAGTTAAGTAGGTATTTTGTTGATATAGATATATATATATGTTCAATAAGCTTTTATTATAAAACTTTTAATATATTGCATAAATATATATACAGAATATTTATTTTTAATTTTAGAAATAATTTTAGAATTGTTTGGCATTTACTTTATTTTATGATATATATATATAAATATATATATATATATATATATATATATATATATATATATATATATATATATATATATATATATATATTACATTATTAGTTATATATATATATATATATATATATATATATATATATATATATATATATATATATATATATATATTACATTATTAGTTATATATATATATATATATATATATATATATATATATATATATATATATATATATATATATTACATTATTAGTTATATATATATATATATATATATATATATATATATATATATATATATATATATATATATATATATATATATATATATATATATATATATATATATAATATATATATAATATAAAACATTTATTCATAAAGAAGGGAAAAAGAATTTTTTTTTCAAATAAATAATATGTGGTTGGTTTTTATTTAATAAATAAATATATAATAAAAATATGTGTATGTATGTATGTATGTATGTATGTATGTATGTATGTATGTATGTATGTGTGTGTGTATATATATAAAGTATATAAGAAATAGTAATAAAGAAAAAGTCAAAATTAAAACAAAAGTCAAAATTAAAACAAAGTCAAAATTGACATTAAACAAACACATAAGCAATAACACACACGCCCACAACATACCAACAGCAGCAACAAAAAAATTTGGCCGAGCCCATGGGCTTTCAGCCGAAACCCGACCCCCCGACTATACATATATATGCGTTAGAGAGAGAGAGAGAGATTTATTTTTAACAAAACGTGTCACGACCCGCACCCGAATATACGGGTACGAATACGTGGGCCACGTCCAGCACACGCCGCAGTATCAGCGGTAGAGCGCTGTCAAGTATACTATACTAACTACAACATCTAAAGATCCATAACTAGAAATGTACTCATGTCACATCACGAAAACTAAGGAAGATAAGATAAAAAATAATAATAATATCACTAGAACAACTAGAATCTACAATGATCATAATACGGAAAAATAAAGAAGGAACAACAAAAGTAACTAAGGATAACTACCAGGCAACTCACATAGAAGAATAGTGAGATCCACCTCAGCTAGCAACATCATGAAGTCCAATACCGAGGGCACAACTACTCCTAAAATTTTGTCAACATATCCAGTCAGGATTGAACGAGCACAAATCTCAAATAACAGTTCTAATTAGACGATATTAAAAATGTAGCAGTAAATAGAGAGAATATACAAGAAATCATGAAATGTACATGTGAGTATCATGGCAAGGTAAGCTGTAAATCTAAAGCTAAAACAAGGCAAGTAAAACTGATCATGGCATGTACAAGAATCAAGAATCATCTATCTAAGTGTGTGAGTACTAGCTACAACATGTGGCCGGCTTGGGTCAGCACAAGGTCTAATGATCCGGCCAATCATACGTGGAGTGTAGGATTGGCTATTAAACAAGGTCTACAAGAATAAACAAGGCGGATAATGACCACACATCTATACTAATACTCTCCGTCCCCGACCAGTATAGTGGATCCAACCATGACACATCATGACACGCGATTCTCCGAGAGGGTAGCTAGCCTTCGCAGGAATCGTGTCTATACAATGCACAAGGAACAAGAAAGACTTGCACAAGATATACCAAGGAAAGTGAGGAATAACATCTCATGACGGGATCCAGAGAAATACCAATCCGTGTGAACAATGTGTCAAGAGAACAAGGATATCTACACTAAATACAAGAAACATAGACGATATCATAAAACAGAAATATTATCAGAGAATGTACTCGCCTGAGATCTGGTGGAATATGTCAACTGAGTCCTAGAACAGAGCCTCGAGGACCTATAGGTAAAATACTGTATCAATCTAAGGGTTTGGAAGTAAAATCAAGTCATACTAAGTCAAACTAGGTCGAAGCAAGTCAAACTAGGTCAATCTAAGTCAAGGGTTGACTTACAGATGACTTTTGGTCAACTGGTCAACTCTGGTCAACTCTAGGTCAACTCTAGGTCAAACTTGACTAACGTTGACTAACTATTAACTTTGGGTCAACTGGTCAACTTCGGTCTAGTTCTAATCAATTTTATGCTACGGTTGACTTCCGGTTGACTTTTGGTCAAAATAGTCAACTGTGGTCAACCAAGGTCAAAACTAGTCTAACCTAGGTCAAATGTTGACTCTACTTCGACGTTCAGTCAAAGTAGTCAACCATGGTCAAACTGGGTCAAAGCTAGTCTCTACAAACATCTACAGGGTCAACACATTCAATTTCAGTGGTTGTGAAATCACTGGAATCGATGGATTTCAAATACCACAAAAGGAGAAAGATTATAATAATAGAGTAAAAACCTACAGAAATGGTCAAATCAGCTAGAATAGCCTGTCCATAAGTCCAATTTGGACACAGGGGCAAAAAAGGTAATTTTGAGTCAAAACGGTGTCCGTGTCGGACCCGCTTTGCACCGAAAAACATGCAAGAATATTAGTCCACTAAACCTAACAAATTATATGTCCACGAATCCAGAATGACGATGCGAACCCAACGGTATATCCACAATTGGATTCCGTTGACCCGATCTCAAATTGGTCCGTTGACCCGAATATTAGAATCTAATTTGCACGGAAAAGCGTGTCGGAGCCAATGTCCTCAAAACTCAGCAAATTATATGTCAATGAGTCCAGAATGACGATACGAACTCAATGGTATATCCGGAATTGGATTCCGAGGAGCCGATCTCAAAATGACCCGTTGACCCGGATATTGGTATCCGACTTGTCCCGAAATACGTGTCGGAACCAATGTCCACTAAAATCTAGCAAATTATATGTCAACGAGTCCAGAATGACGATACGAACTCAACGGTATATCCCGAATTGGATTCTGATGAGCCGACGTCAAAAAGTCCCGTTGACCCGGACTGTAGGACCCGCTTTGCACCGAAATGCGTGCTAGGGCCCACGTCCTCCAAATCTAACAAACTTTATATGAAAACATGCCAGAACGACGTCACAAGTCTACTGGTGGTGTCAGAAATTGAATCCGGAGTCCCGGGTTCAAAAATAAAATTTTACAAGTTGGAAATTACGAATTCGGACGGCCAACTTTGGCGTTGAATTCAACCAATCAAACGTGCTCACAATAAAACAAAACTGGAGGGATAGGAAGATGGTTATACCAGATTCTCATAGAAACTAGTAGCACGCCAGACGGAGCTGCGACGGCGGAGTTATGAGCTGACGAAGTCGGCTCCATAAACTGTCCAAAAATAGTTTAAATTAAAACGTCAACTTGGTGGCCGGTTTTGATCTATCAAACGATGAAATTTGAGAGGGATGAAGGAGTATATACCAAGATTGAGACAGAGCGAAGAAATTGCCGATCCAACGGTCAAATTGTTCGAAAAATCTGTACGAAGTCGCTGCCTCGAAGCACAAATTCTGAAACTCGTCCACGCGCGCGTTGACGGGATTCCGTGCAAAATGCACGAATCGCCTATTTGGCTCATCGGGGAAGAAGACAATGGCCATGGGGCCTGCCTAAGGTGTGCGCCCGGCTAAGGGGAGGGTCTTGCCGACGGCGGTGGCGACCGCGGCGGCGCCGGTGGCGGCGACAGCGCGCGCGGCTGAACCGGGCTGAACTGCGCTGGCTGCTACATGCTGTACTACTGCAGTTGCGGCTGCTGCCGCGTGCAGGCGCACGCACGCGCGATGGCAGCGGTGCTGGACTGGCACGACGGCGTCCATGCGGTGGCGGGGTGCCCGGCGGTGGCACACGGGAGTGGTGGTGGCGGCAGTTTGAGTGATGGTGATGAAGGTGGTGGTGTGTAGTTGATGGTGGAAGTGGTGAATGATGTGATAAAGAAGTGGAGGAGAAGAGGAGGAGGAGTAGAGGAGGAGTGGAGGCTCGGGTTGCTGGTGGTGGCGCTCCGCCAGAGAGGAGGAGGAGGAGGTCGAGCATGGAAGGAGAAGAAAAATTGAAATGGAGATGGTGATGGTGTAGAGTAATAAAGAAAATATAGAGAGAGTGTACGTGAGGGGGTGTGCTGGTTTGATAGGGGTGAGGTGGTGTGGTGTGAGTATAATATTAAAGAGTGATAGAGAGAGTTAGTTTATATATAATATATATGTGTGTATATATTATATAAAGAAGAGAGAGAGAGAATGAGAGATATTTTAGAAAGAGAGGAATATTTTAGAGAGAGAGAGAGAGATTGAGATCGGCCACATGGGGGGGGATGATTTGCTGTAAGGGATGTAGAGAGAGAGAGTGAGAGTATTATAAAAACCCCAACCCTAGCCGCCAATACCAGGACCCCGACCTTCCCGACTACCTGTGTGCCGCCCTTGCTGCCAGGAACGGCCGCCCATCGCCGGTCAAACTCGTGCGGGACAGAGTATTGCAGCAACAATACTGTTGTAAAGAGCCAACTTCGAAAATAGATTTATCCTTCCTCGCTTAGTCATTTTACGAACCACTTGGTCAGGTATGATCCTAACATATATACCTTTAATTCCCTTCAAATAGTTCGTGCCAATTTGCATCATGTGCGACGAAAAACGAGTTCCAAAATTGAAAAAAACTTGATTTATTGGACGTTAGAAACTGTCCCGGAACCCCAACTTTGTGTCCGATTTGCGACCAGCGTGTTGCGAGTTTTCAAAATCGGTTTGAAGAAACTTGTAAACAATGTATAGGGTTTTCAAATCCTTTTTATAGAATTAAATTTTATGAACTGTACAGAAAGTTATTGGTTTGTGAAGTTTGAGAAAAAATCGTTTTTAAAAACTAAAATTTTAGAAAAATGTCTCGATACGCCGTCCGTCCCGTCAATCCGGGCGACGTGGTAGCGAACCGAAAGTACCGAAAGGTGCGTATCGACTTTATGGACGTGTGGACATTGACGAAATTTAAATTGGTCGCGTGTGCGCGACGAATTTGATGGGTATCCGTCAAAATTCACCGTATTGGCCTTTTTGCAAATTTGTCAATTACTTTGTGTACGTTCGTCATATAGAGATGAAACTTGTGCTAACAGGACCGTATCATTTTTCTGGTCCTATATGCCAAGTTTGGTCCGAATCTGAGAAGGTCGACCGGAACGCTATTTTGGCGGGCCCACGACCCGATCCAACGGGCAAATTTGTGTACGGCCAACCGGAATCCAACTTTAGACATACGGTTGGGTTCGTCTCGTCAAATCAGACCTGTAGACATGTAGTTTGATGACTTTAGAGACTGTAGGTCCTGACACATTTTTCGGTGCAAACTGGGTCCAAAGGCGGGCACCATTTTGACCCAAAATTACCATTTTGCTCCTGTGTCCAGAATTAGACTTATGGGTAGGCATTTCTAGCTAATTTGACTATTGTAAGAACGTTGGTAATGTATGTTTCAGCATTAGGAGACTGTTGTGCGAGTTGACCGCTCGTGGTTTATTTGAGTGATTGGTAGAGTCGTTTTTCTCAGCTCAGGACAGCAGACAAGTACATTCTCTGATAGTTTTTATTGCTTTGGTATCTACTATATCTGATTCAGTTATAGTATTATACTTGATTCCCGACACGAGGATATACGGACTAGTATACATTGAACCTCCTCATGAGATGTCATTCCCGGTTTACCTGGTATATGAGTACATTGTTAGATATTGTTTTCTGTACTTATATAGACACCGATTTGGGAGTGGACTGGACCCCTGTTCTTCGAATCCTGTGTCATGACCTGTCATGTCTGGATTCATTATACTACTCGAAGATGGGGAGTTATTAGAGGTTATGTGATCATACCCCTACTTGTTTATTACTTGTGCATAGCTCCACCCTCACAACACGTAGGGTGTAGCCTGACCTTATACTACTTGTGCATAGTTTTCCATTTTGGCCGGCCTGATCCCTACACTATTAGACTACCTGTGCATAGCCGGTCAAATAGAATAGCCTGATCTTGACCCAAGCCGATCACATAACGCTCTAATATCTCATGGCACTTTATTTTTATGTTTACATCATACCTCAGATTACTTTTCATTATTTCTATTCCAGTTTTGTCTTATATCTCAAACATGACATGATATCTAGTTCTCTTGTACTGTTTTACTTTCAGTCTTGTCATTTCATCTTGTATTTCATTATGATTGTCTCTTATTGTATTTGTCAATTCATATGGAACTGCTATTTTTGTTTGTACTTGCTCATATCCTGACAGGATAACCTCCATTGTTTTTTTAGAGGATTTAGATGCAGATTACCCGACCTACTACGAGTTTGGCATAGATGGAGCCTACGACTAGGACCTGCCTGTAGACCCGGTGCTCGTAGAGGATGCACCGCCAGTAGTGACCTAGTTTACCTAGATTTTGCTGGATTACATTTTAGTTTGATACTTTGAGACTTGTAGTATTTATTTGGGATATTGTTTTATGTCTTGAATTCTGAACTTGTGATTGTGGCTCGGTACTATTTCAGACTATTTACTTCATCTTTATCTTTATCTTTATCATCGTGCTTATCTTCCTTAGATTATGTGATTGAGTGGTGATTATATTCCGCTGTATAGAAATGACATGTTATATTATTGTGTCTTAGATTCTATATATTCTAGATGACCTTTACAGCATTCTATCGCCGATACTGCGGCATAGGCTGGACGTACCTACGTGCTCGTGCCCCTAAACATGGTGCGGGTCGTGACACGCTTTTGTGGTGGCCCATGCAGGTCTCGAACCTGCGACTAGTGCGATTTCGTAATAGTGCTCGACTTAGAGTGCTAATTACGAGCCTGCTGTTAGGATATAGGTTCTAGGTTATGATAGGAGTTACTCAATCACATATTAGGAAAATTTTAATCTTTTGATTATCAAGGCAACTCTCCTTGCATTTCGAAATAAATTGTCCTTTCTTGACGATATCTTATCATGTGCCAAATTGATCTCTTTGCTTAGGACTCTTGAGAGATTCTTGGGACGACTCTTGAGAATCTTGGTTGAACGTCAATTTCAAATCCTTTCCTTTTGTTTTTGTTCGCCCTTGTTCCTTATTATTGAATTTAAATTTTGCTAGATCATCGTTGATTTTGATTTTTTATATCGAGATGAATTCTATGGCCTGAATTACGGTATCTTCTGATAACATATGTTGACGGGAATAATATGGAAGGTAAACGTCTACTTGGTTATGGAACCTGGAGTTTATCACAGCTACATTAGCCGGCGTGGCAAAAACGTAGAGACCTGACTTCGGATGTACGTATCTTGGTCATGAGATTTGAGATTTCTCGCAGCTATACTAGTCGACGTGGCGAGGATTCCAAATGATATGAATATAGAGGTGCATACCTAGTTATGGAATCTACCATTTATCGCAGCCTTACTTACTGGCGTGGCGAGGATTCTGAGTATCATGATTTAGGACAGACGTGTATGATTATCAGATTGTATCTTGAGAAGGGTCCTAACATGTCATCTCTATCATTTCACTTATGTTATTATAGATTCTGTTTCATCCTCAATTAGGTTAGGAGTAAGGATACTTTCAGTTCTTTAGTCCATGTCCTTGTAGATTCTCATTTCATTATAGGTTCTTCGTAGTGTGATGGCTTGGTGATTTGCAATTGGTCTGTGTCCTTGAGTAATTGTGTTAATAGTTTAGAGTATGGTTAGGAAGTATTGTATATGATTGTTGATAATTAAATATAGATGAGAACCCTAGAGTGACTAATAAGTGTTAAGGTAGGAGTTGCACCAGGTACCAGAATAGGAGGAGTACCCTAGAAGTTAGAGACGAAGTATTTCAAGTGTTATAGAAGTTTAGGCACCAACAGTTTAGTGGCTAGTTGGAAGGGAGACATGAACAACGTAGTATATGAGTACCATCCAAGTATCATATAGAGGACTTAGTTCCTTGTGTAGACAATGACAAGACTTGGATAGACACCCTAGAGAGAGTATTCTAGATAGACGAATATTCTTTTCGTGACTTTGATTTCTAGAGCGTCAAAGATGTCAATATCTGAAAACTTCCTTCATAAGTTTGTAGTAGACAAGATTATCTTCATTTTGATATATCATCTCCCACTCAAACTCGTTCTCTTGTACTATCATTGTATCGCACAACTTTCGGATCAATTTAGGCCATTGACCATTTCTACTTTTATTTATGATTATCATATGCACATTGCCATGACTTTTAATTTAGGAGCACAAGACTAGTTGTTTTCTCAAAACCAACTTCATATGCATGATCTAGACAAGACATCCTATGCCCATGACCTTCGTGTCCCACTCAGACACACCATCTTGTGCTTCATTTTATCACATGACTTTTCTGACACAAGGCTCAATCTTGATTCACCCTACGAAGTCACTGTCACGACCCGTACCCTAGAGTAAGGACACGAGACGTGGGTATGTCCAGCCTACGCCGCAGTGTCGGCGGTAGAACGCTGTCCTAGGTCTCATGCATCTAACAGTATAAGGCTAAGCAGTTTATACTCCCCGAATGGGGGTGACATAGCAGAATATAAACTCAATCACAACTAAGGAAGAAGAAGCACGATATGATATAGAACTCAAAATAAAATACAGATGATCAGAAGAGTCTAAGTGTCTAAGATAACAACTCAGCAAACATCCAGAAATACAAAGTCTCAACTACTGAATATGAAAGAATATATACAATCCAGATCTCAAATGACAGAAATAGTAAAAACCTAGACTAGGGAGCCTCAGTCTCTATAGCTAGTGGATCCGGCTGGAAATCCGGATCACAGGTGTCATCTAGAGCTGTCCCATAAAAAGTGTCAACATCAGCCTCATCCTCGTCCTCTGTAAACATATCAACGGTGCCTAATCAGGACGGAGCGAGAACAATACATCTCAACAGATCATAGTAGGTTAGAAAATATAATCATGCAGAAAAGTAAGATACAGAAAACTGAAAAAAAGTACAGAATGTAAACAGAGAGAGAACTGTAATAGAAATATCTACTATAAGTAGAGAACTAACAGTGGCTAGTGAGTCAGAGTACAATATAGACATGTGAATGGCATAGGACAATTCTGATGCTACACTATGGAAGGATTCTGATGCTACACTACTTGTATATTATTCACATGTCCACTTCTACTCCTCCGTACTCCCAATCAATACACAAGGATCCAGCCAGGTTATGTTATGATTCATGTAACGGCCCCCAAAGGGTGGTACATGATAGTCCCATAAATGGGGATTCTAGGAAATGCCCATAAATGGGGGATTCATGGAAGCCTCTGTGATCATGAGAGTACATGTCACAAGTGATTCAATGAACCATAAAGCATAGTGATACACAATGTAAGTGAAACGCACATAACATGTAGTATCCGATGCTCCCTGAGGGGATAACATCTCAAGAAAGGATCCATATAGTACTAATCCGTGTGACCAACATGACAGCATCAAGTAAAGTAATTTAAAGCAGGAGAATAATTCTAACAGGATATGAAATGATCAGAGAATGTACTCGCCTGCTATCTGAATATCCAAAAAGGAAATGTACCGTCCGAGGAGAGGTGTCTGGCTCCTAATCAGAACAGCACAAGTCACAACAAGTCCAAAATGGTAATATGAAGTCCTACTATGCATTCTACATGATTTTAGGTCAATCTAGACCAAGGTCAACTCTTGGTCAACTTTGGTCAACCCTAGAAGCCAAACTATGTCAACTAGGGCTAACCAAGTCTAAACTAGTCAAATTAGCCTATGCTAGTCTAACTAGGTCTTAACCAAGGCTATACAAGTCTACAAACCAACACACATACCTATACACACATATATATATATATATATACAAACACTATATACATTATCCATATCATATTAATATGCATATTTACATCTATACATATATAGGCATATACATACACTACATATATATACATTATATATAGTGAGATAGAAAGAGAGTGAAAGAGTGTCAAGTGTGTGTACATGTGAAGAAGTGAAGTGAAATAGAGTAGAGTGTGGCAAGAGTGATGTGAGTGTCAAAAGAGGTATATATCAGTGTGTTAAAACAGTGTGACAGGGAATTAAAGTGTGTATAATGTGCTTAGGCATGTGTGTGCAGAACATATCATCACTGTGTGAATGAAATTGAGAGAGGGCTGATTTCAGTTAACTATAAATCCCTATCTAAGTTTTCAAGTTCAGTTTTTGTGTGTGTGTGTACATAGTGGAATATGAATGTCAATTTTTACATGTGACAGTGCATGGTGTGTCATCTGTATACGGTATATTTAGGGGATTTCCAGAAATGAGAATAATGATAGTTCGATCCCAAACCAAATACAAATTTCAGAAACTAAAATCCATGCTAATCACAACCTAACATGTTATCTAATTCCACATGTATATCAGTGAACCTACACTCAATTTTAAACCCATAAATCCAACAGTGAACATACAATAGTTCATCAATTGACAGTTTGGTATTTCAGTTGTGTGTTCAAGGCTCATTCGAACCCAATATTTCCAACACAACACAAACCCCATATTGACAGTAACTAACACACATGTATAGGGATTAACATGGTAATCATAAAAATTTAGTTTTACAAAGGGGATTCAATTTCAGAAAAATAAAAAATCAGTGAATGGTATCAGTCCACTCTACATTCGAAATCCAAACGAAAATCAATCGAAACCCAAACTCATGTGTGAACATCCTAGCAGCAACTAATACATTTGCACATGAATTTAAACATAGCCATAAACATTCTCATCAGTTTAAAATCAGGAATTTAAGTTCAGAATGAACAACAGTGTTCACGTATCAGGAATTTAGGAAAATATTGAAATTGACATATAAAAACAAGTCAATATCCTAATTAAGATGTTGGTAAGCATCAAAAACATGTGTACGTGTCAAGTGGGGGTGTTCTCGTGTCCAAGCAATGGACACGGAGTGTCCAAATCGTACAAAATAGGTTGTGTCAGTCTGTGTGCACAGGCAGGCTCGTGCAGCCGTGTCAAGCTCTCGTGGACACGACTCACTATACATGACACCTCGTGCACATGTCTAAGTGTTCGTCAGGACTAGGAGAGTGTGTCCCACAGCCTGTACAGTGTCTACGTGGATCGTGTTGCGTGCACGAGACGTGTATCCGACGCGATTCTCGCGCGCGCTCGTGTCAGGCTACGACCAGTGCGAGGAGGAGAACTCCTCGCACACTGCACCAACCCACCCAAAATCTTGGGAGGATGGTGGCAGAGGTTGCCCCGACCTCTGTGCCAAAAATTGGGTCTTGAAAGTTCATGTCGTGTCCTGTGTCGACCCCGAGCAGCAGGGCAGCGCACCAGGGCCTCGTTCGTGCGTGTGTGTCTAAATTTGGACACGAAACGTGTCCAAAAATGTGCTCAGTAGGACACAAATTTAAAGAACACATATAGGGCTACAAATCCATGAAATTAGTTTTCGAAATTACAATGTTTTAATCTATTCAAGCAATTCATCAAACACTTAGCAATACACTATGACACGTGTCCGATACGGACACCAAACGGACACGAAATCCACCCAAATTTTAGGGACAGCTAGGGGACTCCTAGATCTAGCCATAAATGCAAAGAAAATAGAATTTTAGATCAATTTGTGGAGTTTTACCTATAGGTGCAAAAAGTATGAAAAAGCTCCAAATAGGGGATTCCTCCTTGCTAGCCAAATGCTCCCAAATTGTCCCAAAGCTGGGATTAAACCCCACAATCAGAAAATAGGAGAGTATTAGGTTCTAATACAAGAAACTAGAGTTAAAAAGGATTTAAAATGAGAAATCTATGGATTGGGGAAGAATGGACAAACCTTTCTTTTCCTATGTGTTGAAATAAAATAAAAGAGGCAAGAACTAATGAATAAGTGTTTATATAGGGTGGGGATCCCTATGTGGCTGGTCACTTAGGGTTTGGTTAGGTTTAGGGCTTCTAGTTATGGGCCATAGGCCAAGTCACAAGTCATTAAGTCCTAAAATCACAAGTCATTTCATTAAACCACAAACCATGAAATAATATCCCTTAAACTAATCCTCCTAATCCAAAATTAGTTTCTAAATGACTAAGGTAGGTTAACCTAGGTTAGACTAGGGTCACAATGGCTAGGGTTAGCTTTTAGACTAGTCTACAAGTCTCTATAAGTCAAAGCCCAAACTAGGAATCACCAATTCAATAAATCATCAAATAATTCAATTAAGTCAAAATGACCAAATTACCCCTAGACTAAAAATGATAATTAAATCATCCTAATGACATGGTTAGGCTCTAGGTCATACAGTCACTAGGGTTTCACTAGCAGGACACCAAAATCACAAGTCAGGATTTTAAATAGTTTTAAAATGATTAAAAATCACCAAAAATTATAATATGAAATAAATATCTATAAATAATAATTATAATTACAAAATTTCAAAATTACCCTCATCTAGAAAACTGGGTGTTACAATCCTACCCCCTTAGAAAAATTTCGTCCTCGAAATTAAGATGATCGCACCCCTTCTAGGTCAAACCCCCCTAATCAAAGTCTTAGAACTTAAACAAATCATACGATTTAAAAGGACGACATGCAGGGTCATAGCATACGGTGGTAGTGAAAGTCTCATCTAGGTATACTAGTTATGCTAAACCAAAACGGTCATAGGGTATCAAAACATACAAGCAATCAGGGGTGTTAAACTGGAAAAGATACAGAAATAACAAATCATCAAAACTGTAAGGCAGTCTACCATCCTATATGAAAACTGGTACTTATCAAAAAATAAAATAAGATAACTACCAATTATCTATAAAGGGGTACTATTCAAAGAAAAATCAAAATCAAAAGTTAAAGAATGAAACTCAATTGCATTGAAATCCAATCACAATATATATATATATATATATATATATATATATATATATATATATATATATATATATATATATATATATATATAGAGCATTAGAGAGGGAAAAGCTAGCATTATGTAAAGGTTATGTGGTTCGTGTGTGTATGGATGTATGTGGACATGTTCATATGGTTAGATAGTAGGCATGTGTGTATGTGAAATATACATGAAAGTGTATATGAGGATTTGGGTTTCAAAACAATAGCTATCCAGTTACACTACTCATGGCATATTGGTTAACAATCTACAATGCACAACCTATTTACTCATAGCATGCATGGCTAACCATATATATATATATATATATATATATATATATATATATATATATATATATATATATATATATATATATATATATAAAGAGGTAGAGATTTAGTTATGTATCTATATACATTATAACATGCATGCATAAACTCTATATATATCTATATAGATATATGAACATAACATAGAGAGGAAGGGTTAGGTTTACATGTCAGTGTATACTAAGTTAGGGTGTGTGTGTCCTTGTACAGGGTTATGGCTTTAGTATTGAAAGGTTAAACCCAGTTTTAGTCCAGCATTTACATACCAAGTCTGAAAATAAGCTAACATTTAAACCAGTGTAATATTAACATAATGCAGTTTCAGATTTTAGGGGTTTGAAACATCATAACCAACTCAATGCTCCCAACACATCCTAACATGATAGAGATAAAACCCTAACATACTATCATACATTTTGCTATGCATACAGTTCAATATTACATATTAAATCTGAATTTGAACTAAACATTTGAAATCAATGTGAAAATGTTAACATGTATTCAGTTTTAGGATTTTGGAGAAATTCGAACATCAAACCAACCCAATGTTTATCACAACCTAACATGTAAGAATATGAAACCTAACATTATATCCCTACATACAGCAATGTATATAGCTCAAAATATTACATTAAAAAAAACAGCAAATTGAACTAATCATTTAGAATCTAGTATTAAGGGTTAATATGCATACAGTCTCAGATTTGACAAGTTCAAACACAAAACTCAACCAATTTCTTTAAGAATTGAAACCTTGTGTATAAGATACATGTGCAGTGATGTAAACAAAAACTAATAACATGAAGTTTATATTTAAATTATGAATTTAAACTGGAAAAGCAGGGAACCAGTCTCTGATACTGTACTGTATCAGAAATATTAGGATTTTGAGAATTTAAACATCAACAACATATTAATATGTATTTAGGTAGGTTGGTAATCAAAGTGTAGCATGCATACGTATCAGGCAAAGTGTCTGTGTCCACTATATATATTCTCATGTCCCAAAAAAAATTAAATTCTATATCAAGACCAACATTTAGATTCCTACCAAGATTGTAAAGCAGGTGATTGATGTAATCAAGATAGTTTTATTATTATTATTATTATTTAATACAAGAATAATAGCAAGAAGGAAATAATGATAAAATCTATTCTGCTTATCTATTTAAAAGAAGGAACCATTTTGAAACTAGAGCTATAATATCAAATTTAAGATAAGATCTTAGCAAAATCATCGATTCATTGTATTAAGAAGAAATAAATAGTAAGAAGTTACACAAAGGTTTATAATAACAGCTAAAGCTACTCCTAAGTTAAATAATGAGAAGCAAAACAAAACAAAACAATAATAATTCCCCTTTTTTTTGAGAAGGACTGAAATAAAAGTAGAGAAAACATGTTCAAAAATATTTAAGGTACAATCTGATAATCATATGCGTCTATCCAAAATCATGGTGCTCCAAATCTTCGTCATACTAGTAAGCAAGGCTACGATAATCACAGAGTCCTCGACTAAGGCACATACCTCTAGGTTCATGGTATTTAAAATTTCTGCATTGCCGCATGCGACGGCAAAAAACTTAAATTTCTACACCCGAGAAATACGTCTAAAATCTGACTATATATCCTCACTATGCCAGCTAACATGACTATCGAAGATTCTAGATCCCATAACTGAGGTGACCTAGCCCATATGATTTTCTTAGAAGAAAAACAAACATAACAAAAGAGAAACATGATAAAATTAATCAATCAGCAAGGAACAGATGGAATCGAATTTCAAGGTAGTTATGAAAGACAATTGCGAAAATTGAATCGAGAAGAACGAAACTTGCAGCAAGATTCTAATGGTCTGTGCATCCTTGACTGTCCTGACGATAGCTCGCCCTGCTGGTTTCCCCTGGTCAGCTACTGATGCTGCATGAACCGCTGCTGCTGAGAGAAATCGGAAATAACGGGAAAAAGTCTCTGTACAGACACAAAACTGAATCACACACAAATAGGTTTTAGAAATGTAGTTTTTAGTGGTGGCCCATACAGGTCAAGACTAGAAGTGTAGTGGTATTCGAACCAGAGTATCACTACAGCCTGCAGTAGGATTATGATATTTTTGAAGGTACTCAATCACATTTGGAAAAACTCTTATTTAATTCATACCATCTCGGTTCTTGCTGACATTGTTCTCCCTTAAATATAATTGTCCTTCTTTGCTATTTTGACTCATTCTCAGCAATTGTTCTTTTGATCTGTCTCTAGGATGGTTATGGAGACGCGATCTCATCGTCTCGATCGGGAAGACACCACTGAGGGGTCTACTACTCCTCGTCCTGATCAGCAGGGCCCCGAGACTGCAGCTCCTGTTATGCCAGCTCAGGCTGGGATATCTGCAGCTTATGGGAGTGCACCTCTTCCTACTTCGAGACTTTCCCCAGTTATCCCGAACGTTCTTCAACAGCAGTCGCCACCAGGATCAGAGGACGTGGCACGGTTGTTCTCCTTCTTCCAGCAGATAGTAGAAATTCAGTGGCAACAGTTATTCAAGAGGGGACATGACATTCATGGAGTTAGCAACAGTGGAGGTCAGGCTTAGAGGCCTCATGTACAGATTCAGCACCAATATCAGCAGAGGCCTGTTCAGCAGCAGTTCCAGGGTCAAGGCCATCAGCAGGGACAGCAGCAGCCTAGACAGTATCAGGCACCCAGACAGCAGACAGTCAGTTGTCCCTACTGCAAGAAATCGGGACACATCTGGGAGCAGTGCAGGAAGAGGTTGAAGGTTTGCTATTTCTGTGGGTCAGGTGCCCACCAGAAGATAGATTGTCCTATTGTACCTCCTTTTGAGGGAGCTAGTGGCAGTGCGGGCCTGGCCAAGATGCCCCTCTTGCCGATTCAGTAGCAGTATCCACAGCAGATGCCACCCCTACAGTTTTAGCAGCAGTATCAGCAGCCGAGGGTCTACCTTCAGCAGCGGCAGTTTCAGGACCGTGTACCCTTTCAGCAGGCACAGCAGCCACAGAGGCAACAACAGGCCCCGGGACAGTAGCTTGTTATTATTTGCCCTTTCTGCAAGAAACCAGGGCACGATTGGGGCAAATGCCGGAAGAGGCTAGGCCAGTGCCTAGTGTGTGGTTCAGCAGACCACCAGATGAGAGAGTATCGCATGGGTCGAACAGCTCAGGGAGCAGTAGTCAGAGCTCCAGCAGGTAGCAGATGGGACCAGCCCTGCCGACACAGCAGCAGAGGTTCGTTCAGCACCAACAACAGGCCAGGGGAGGCCAGCAGGGGCGAGCTTTCGTCGGGACAGTCGAGGATGCTCAGGCCATTGGAGATCTAGTTGCAGGTTTCGTTCTTTTGATTCCATTTCCGAAATTGCCTCTTATAACTGCCTTAAAATTTTGATTCCCTCTGTTCCTTGTTGATTGATCAATTTTGTCCTATTATTCTTGTATTATGTTTGATTTTCTTCTGAGATGAATCATGTGGGCTAGGTCACCCAGTTATAGAATCTTGAATCTTCGATAGTCGTGTTAGCTGGCATAGTGAGGACATATAGTCAGATTTAGGACGTATTTCTCGGGTGTGGTAATTTAAGGTTTTCGCTGCCAAGCATGCGACAATGCGAAAATTTTAAATACCATGATTCTAGAAGTATGTGCCTTGGTCAAGGACTCTGTGATTATCGTAGCCTTGCTCACTAACATGACGAAGACTCTGAACAACATGATTTTAGACAGACGCAAATGATTATCAGATTTTATCTTGAGAATGTTTCAACATATCATCTCTATCATACCCTTCTGTTGTTTTAAAAATTGTATTCCATCAAATAACTTAAGAGTAGGTGTATTTAGTTTTGTAGAGCTTATTCATATGTAGTTCTTTCATAGTATAATGAGGTGATGACTTGTAGAGTGTCTGTACTCTAGAGATGATAGTTAGTATTGGTATTAGAATAGTAACCCATTGTAGATGATTTCCTTATTATTATAGTACCAACCAGTTTACATATAGGATGTTAGTATGCCTTACAGCCTTGATGATTGTTATTATTTTCCTTACCTTTTTTGTAAATTTCCTAAATTTTTACTATTTTTTTATTATTAAATTTGGTACCGATTTAAAATTTTGTATTGTACGTCGCGTAATCGTATTTTACGTCGCGCACGAAATTTTATTTTGCTCGACAAGTGCGAATATGTGCGAGCATACATATTTTAGAAAAATATTTTATTTATTATTTTATAGTTTCAAAATAATATATGCAATAATTATTTTACTATCATTACCAAGTTGTTATTTTATTTACTGAAAGCCTTCATTTATGCAATTATTAAGAATAATTAATATTTTTATTGTATACTAGAAAAACATAATTATGAAAATATTATTTGTGTATACGTATATATTTGTAATTATTTATTGGTTTATTTTAAATATTATGTAATTTTCGAAATTATTATTAATAGTATTTTTGGAAAATATATTTGGAAGATATTGTGGCCATTTAAATCTTGATTTGATTTTTGGATTTATTTAAATAGTTAAATAATTGAAATTTGATTTATTGATATGATTTTAAACTAAGGGAATTAAATTAGATTTAATTGGATTTGGATTTGGAATTGATTTGATTGATTTTAAATTAATACATGAATTATCTATTTTGGGTTTAAACTACTCCTAACTCTTATCCAATTGGGAATTCCCACATCCTATAAATAGGCAGGTACTCCTCCAGCTTTTTATTATTCTTCCACAAATTTTTTCCACCACAAGTGCAGTGCCTCGTGTCCGTGTTCGTGTCCGTGTCCGTGTCCTCTTTCCGTTCTTATTCCAATATATATACATATACTTTGTATCCCTTGTGTCGGACACTCCCCGACACATACAACCAAAATAAAAATCCTAAACCTAAACCAAGCTCTGTCCCGGCCACACCCGTCGGCGACGTATCAGCCCCAACACCATCATCCCCTCCAGCACCACCAGCCAACCTTAACCCAAACCCTAAAACTAGCTCGACTACCCCGACACCACCCTGTCCACCCAACCATCACCGCCTTGGCCTCCACCCTTGGAACACCCGTCGCCACCACGGCGATGTCCCCATCACCACCACGACATAACCTGACTCTGCCATTTTGACCGACCATCCCCGGTCGCCAACACCGCTGCCACAGAAACCTAGCACCCCGTCAACACCACCACCCGATCGGTCCACCGCACCCGCACAACCGAGCACCGCTCGTCGACACCAACAGAACACCACAAGAAAAAAAACACACGCACACAGCCCTCACCTTTGCCGACGCCCGCTGTGGCCGTGCGCCACCGGAGAACCGTCGTGCCCCTTTCTCCCGCTGCGCCGAGCTCAGCCCCCAAAACCCTTCTCCGCCGAGCATGGCAAACCCTAGCGCCGTCCGCCAAAAACCCCGCACCTGTGTCCCCGCCACCGTCATCCTCCAGGTGGTCGGCCGCCGCGAAACCCTCAGCCGCGTCTGCCCCCGACTCCGACTTCCCTATCTCTCACTTCCGTCGCGCCTCTCCTGGCCGCCGCTGGCGCTGGCCCTAGCGAGCCACCGTCCCGATCGACCGCCCCTTTCGCCGAATCAGAGCCACCGCTCTCCGCTCTCTTCTCCTTCCCCTTCGCCGGAGACGCACCGCTGACCGCCGCACGAAACCCTCTCCTTCCAGCTCCTCTCTCCCCCGATTCCTCTCTCACTCTCCCTTGCTCTTCCTCTAACCCTCTCCCTCTCCTCAGTTTTCATCTCTCTCTCTCCTTTTTTTTTAGGCGAGCAGCAGACTGCTGCCTTTTGTTTTTTTTTCATTTTGGGTTTTTTTATTATTTATTTATTTACTTTCTACTTTTTCTTTTCAAAATTTCATAGGAATTAGGTAAATTATTATTAATATTAATATTATTGGTTATTTTATTATTGATATTATTATTAGATGTTGATGAATGATTTAGTTGTATTTTGGTGAAAGCAACGTTACAGCTATAGCACACTACTGTTATTATTATTATTGTATTATTATTATTATTATTATTATTATTATTATTATTATTATTATTATTATTGCTATATTATTATTATCATTAGTATTATATTTATTTCACTATTAGTTATTGCTATATACTATTAGGACTATTGTATAAAATATATTTCTAAATTTTTATAATTTTGATACAAGATGGGGATTAAAAGCCCTAAAATATTGGCATTTGCCTAAATGTATATATATATATATATATATATATATATATATATATATATATATATATATATATATATATATATATATATATATATATATAAGCAAGTATGTTTTTAACCATAAAACTATTCTTCGTATTTTCGTATCTAGCCTAAAATATAAATATAAATATATATATATATATATATATATATATATATATATATATATATATATATATATATATATATATATATATATATATTATATATATATATATATATAATAATTTGTTGTGAGTTCCAAATTATTACAAACTAATTTTTTAAGTATTACGTAAAATATAGTTTTCAAGTAGTTCTCTAAAAATCATATATATTTATTATTATTATTACCTATTTTATTTTATTTTTCTTTCCATGACCAATCCCATTATTACTATTCCTTCACCAAATTCAAGCCTACCTTAAGTCCACCCTAACTAATTTTCCGGACTCAATGACACTGTCCGTGCCACTATCCGAGGTCCCCTTGAACAACTATTGCACCAAAGTCGCAGTTCATGCCACCATGATTATCGCAGCACACCAGACGTCCTACCAGGCAAGACATATTGCCATTTGCTGTTTAATTATTTTAGTTCATATTTTATGCATGTTCATTATTTTCTTTATGCAAAATAAACTGTGATACATGGCATAACCTGTTAGAATTTACTGTTCAGTTTCTTGCTATGTATTATTTTCTTACACATTAAACCTAGATTTAAGGGACCACCTTTGTGTGTTGCATTCATGGCCTTGACACGTTGTACTACGAAGATGTGTGTCGCATGTAGAACTCGGAAGTGCGTGATTGGCTGGCCACCAGTACGTACAAGCCGTGCGATAGGAATTACCGCTAATAGAGGTTGCATGCTAGTTTGACTTAGCGGTTATAGAGTTATCATTGGGCAGGAAGAACATGATTGGAAGTTGACTATCACCCTATCTATCGTAGACTCGCTCGCTACTGAGGAACGATAGGTAGACTATATGCTATAGACTCGCTCGATACTGAGGAATAGTATATGGTGTTGTAACTCGCTACTGAGGTACTGCATTGGTATTTTCTTGACTTGACCGGGTGGTCATGCGACCATGAACTGTTCTTAAAACTGCATCCACTTAGACTGGTTAGGCTACCCTTATCCGTTAGGTACGAGTACCTTTGGTTTGGGTATTTGTATCTGACCGTGGCTTGGAACAATATCTTGTCGCGGATTAGTTCGTCACATCTTGTCCTTGTTTGGCTGTAGGCGTGGCTTACTACTTCGATGAGAAGGTATTGAACCTTGTTGGGGTCCGGATACCATATTGGATTCATAGCATGGGAAGATACGTCACCGTGAATTAGTTTACCATCTCCTGTCCTTGTTTGGTTGGGGGGATGGTACGCTCGTTCAGTAGGTACGTATTGGAACATGTTATAATTCGATTTACTTATTTATTTGAGCAATATTTATTCATTTTATATGGCATGATATTATGTGTCTTGTTACGTCCCTCTGAGGACCTGGTTATCTCTCCAGGTGTGTGCTCTTGTCTTTCGTAGGTGTTCTAGCTTTAGCCGTGATCTTCGCTATTTCTTCGAGAATGATTGCATTAGGATCGTCTTCGCTTCGCTCGCCACTCATTTCATTTCTATGTACTTTTCCTTATTTGTTGGTAGTAGATTTGTCTCCGCCCAACATATTGTACCAAGACAAATTCATTCTCATTATATGATATCTTTTATTCATTTATTCTGTGTGGATGAGATTGGTTGTGGTTTTACTGCATTTTACAGCTTATGTATTTATACGAGGCTTCCATATATTGGAGTATACTTCGCATGAATACAGCTGGCATGTCTACGTTCTAAGTCCTACGTATTTTGGGACTGGGACGTTACATGTTTTTGTGGTGGCCCATGCAGGTCAAGATAAATTGTTTGGTTACTTTACCGTACCAAGCAAGCCTGCGTATAGGATTAGAAGTCTAGGATCTCATCCACATACTTGACCTCTTTGCTAGATTTTATCTACCGTTTGACTTATCAGTTGCATCTTGCTTGCTTCCTTCCATCCCCATTCTAATCTTCCCTTCGTGCTTGCTAGAGATTGACCCTACTAGTTAGTTGTCCCAAAACACCATTAGTTTAATTCTTTAAGTTGGGTAGAATATCTTATGAACTAGCAACCCCTTTGACCTAGTGACCTATATTAGCAAGCTTATTTAGATCCTAGAATCTAGAGGACCCTTACCCGTCTAGCCAACCAAGGACTTGGACAAGAAGACTATAGGACGACTGTATGACTTAGAATCATTCTACCGTCTTTAAATCTTAATTTCGTGCCTATGTATTTACCATTTTGACTAATGATGCTAATGTAGCCTAGTATTTGCAAGCTTATTCTTTATCGAGCTTGTTCAAGACATATGTTATTTGGGTCGCTCCCACTAACATATTGTCTAATCAGAACCGGTACATAATGGTCTGATCAACCAAGTGCACTTTGGTTCGCTTTTGTCTATTATTCTATGTGGATGGAAACATCGTTAAACTTGTCCTCTAGAATCCCATCCACGACTGCCTTGGCAATTCCTTTGAAATTTTCGGTCGTCCTTGAATCACGTACTCGTATTCGATAATATCGTCTTGAAACTCCTTATTGCGTTCGCCTTCACCTATTTTAGAAAGACGAAGGCGTAGTTGTAGGAGCGTAAAAAGTGTTTCAATGAGGGAGTCATCTCAGTCATAAGTGGCCCGCTTTACGCCTAACAGAGTAGGGAATTTCTTTACGCCCAAGACAAGGCTAATTGAATTACGCCTAAGCAGATTGATCTTTTTACGCTTGGGTTTACACCGGTAATTTTACGCCAAGGACTGAGCAGCCTCTTTCACGCTGGACAAAAGCTATCAAATCTCGCATTTAAAGCTGACTTTGACATGAAGATATCAATGATGGCATTTATCACAGAATTCAATGGAATTTGTCTCATACAAAGACCATTGTTATCGTTTATAGAGATCGAGCTACTTTACGCTCACTGAATGGTTTCTTTTACGCACGGGGTTTTATATGAGTCTTTACGCTCATAAAAACAATGTGTGCGTGAAGTCTATTTGAGCCATTTTACGCTCAAGGTTATTCGATAACCGCTTTACGCTGGAAACCCATGACAGAGCTAGTTTACGCTCATCTCTTTACGCCCGATTCGTTCTGGCCAGTCTGGAACGTGGTGTGCCTACGTGGTCTTCATGCCACCTATTTCGAAGAACGTATGTACATGTATCCTATTCTTACTGAAATGATGGGACACGTGTCAGCACATACAGAAGATGATTCTGATCGTGGAGGGCAGTTGTTAGCGTAAAGACAGATGTTGATACTCTTTTATGCACGAAAGCCCCAGTCTATAAATAGACTCATTTTTTCTCATACAACGGACACACACAGAGGGAGAGACAAAAGAGAATACAGAGATCAGAGCTTCGAGATTTTGATTCTCTAGAGCATCCTTCTTCAACTTTTCTTCCAGAACAAAGTGAAGCAAAGCAGGAAAGCATTCGGCCTCGCCATCAGTGCCCAAGTACGTCGATACCTTTCTGGTGCATTAGTTCTTCCAAGTTGTTCTACTTCAAGCAGTGATCTTCATCGTCATCATATGGTCCAAGGAACAAAGTGATCGTTTACGAATCAGACTTCCATAGCAATACTTTCCCAGAAACAAATTTGTACTTCTCGTACTTTTCTTCTTGTTTTTGTTTTCAAAAGCCAATTCCTCCAAGGCATTTTGTTAATCGAAACAAAAATGGCAACCCTGCTGGGGACGACCTTCTCCTCTGACGAGGAGGCGATTGCTCAATATGATGATATTTCGGTCGGTTCGACCAAGAAGACTCTGGTGGTACACTTCGACCAGACTGCCTATGAAGAGATGCTCCGAACTGGGGGTGGTTCTCGCCATTCCAATGTTCAAAAGTCTTGCAAAGCACGAAAAGTTTGGATTCCCAAATCCAAAGTGATTTCTGATCTCTCTGCTGCTTCTGTTGACAAGGGGGTTCTTCCCACTCCTGTCGTAGGGGCTCCCGTTCATAACGAGGCAGTCCCTACTTCAAAGTTGCACTCGAAGTGTGACGATTTGTCTCCCGTTTGTAACGGTGAAGATAACCAGGTTTCATACCCACCGCGTAAAAATTAAGTTTTACGCTCAGTGGGTAAGAACCAAATTTTACGCTCAGTTCATAAGAATGAGACTTCCGTTCGTAATGGGGCAGACTCTAAAGCTTGTGCTTCTGGGTGTAAGAATCAGTCTTCCGTCGGTGACGCGGTAGGCCCAAATAAATTACGCTCCTCGCGTAAAACAAAATCTTCCGTTGGAAACGTGGCAGATAACAAGATTTTACGTTCCATGCGTAAAGATAAATCTCCTGTCTATGACAGTATAGATGAAATTCACAAAGATGCTCACATGTCGAATGTGAATGTATCTAAACGTGTGTAGCGTAAAAATATTGTTGGTAAAACTTCCGTTCTACACCAACGACCTTCTTATACTGCTTTACGCAAGGTACCAAATTTACAAATCATACGCCAGGAAAATGGAGTCCTGCGTGCTAAATCTCAAGATTTACGCACACAATTCCAAACGCGTAGAAATGTACAATTTGGTTCTGCGAATGCAGCCAGTAATCTTCTTTATACACAAGGGACTAAACGTTTTTTCACCCCCAATGTAATAAAGAAGAATACTTCATCCACTCCTTCTGACTTACGTGAATTGCTAATGCAAAAGCGTAAGAATAGACAATCTCCGGTGACATTCCCCTAAGAAAACATCTTTATGAATACCACCAGGTTGTGATCAACTGTTGTTGTTCGGCTTCAAGACGATCAGTTTTTGATCGATTGAGTTTCAATGTACCTCCACATCAAGCTGAAGACCAAGAACATGAACCGCCATATGTGTCAGTCAACATGGCATCTCATACTAACAGAGGACGACGTCCAAGACGGAACACGTTCCAAACTCCAAGTCAACAACAGTTCAACAGGCTTCTTGATTCCTTTGAAGGAGTATATCAGAATACTCGATCAAGAAGACGAAGACAATTGTAGACTTCTGATTCAGAGGCTGGGGGTACTCAATCTTTTGAGTCTGATACCGATAGCGTGGATTCGTACTTCTATACAAACCCTTCTGTATCTTCAAGAGAGGTTGAATCCTACGTTGTTGGAGATGAGCCAGAGACGTCATCTGCTAATACAGAACAACGTCTCACTGCTGTTGAACAATCACTGAAGGATATGCTTAACATGGTACAAAACATGCATCAAATAATTTTGAATCAGCAAACTGCTCAACCGACAGCAGTGACACCAGCACCAGTAGCAGCACAAACTCAAGATAGTCAAGGGGCTAAAATACCTTTGAATATTCAAGAGCCCGCTGCTAATCAAAATTCTGCATCTCTGGATTCCATTCTTCCAGAAGATGTACCACCTCCAGTGGGGGTCATGGTGCATCCAACGACTACTCAGTCAAATATGCTTCCTCAAACCAGTGAAGCCATTCAAGCAGTGCGTGAACTTAAAGCACAGTTTGAAGTTTTGAGGCACAAAGATCAACTCCAGAGGCTAGGGATTAAGCAACCTTATCCTCCTCATTGGAATGACGTACCCTTTCCACCGAAGTTCAAGCCACAATCCATGGTTTTGTTCGATGAAAAAGCATCTACCAGTCAATATATCAATTACTTTGATATTATGACTGTACACTTGCAGAAAAATGATGCTCTTCTCACCCGAGTGTTCATCGAATGTCTGACGTGTTCAGCTTACGACTGGTATCGCAGCTTACCTGATAACTCTATTTTGTCTTTTGACGAATTCAAAGCAATGTTCCTCTCCCGTTTCTATGAAGGAGGTATGGACATGAACATGACCTCCTTGATAGAAATCAAACAAAAGGAGAAAGAAGATACTCGGACATTCATTGAACGCTTCCGACAGGCTACTCTAAAGATGCCTCCTGGTATGCCAGATTCAGCGTTGATTGACACATGCAAGATGAATCTGCGACCATCCATCGCTGTCTTCACGGGTTCCCAATTCACAGATTAGGCTTCGTTCATTATAGTAGCGATTTCTGCCGAGACCAATTGTAGGTTGGCTCGCGAACATGGGATGATTTTTGCGTCAGAAGATAAAGGAAAGAAAAATAATCCTGGCAATAATCCCGGCAATCGTAATGTGAAAGGAAAAGATACTCTTATGGTCAATCTTTCCAAGAGCAAGACGACATCAAGCAATCAAGAATCTTCCAAGCCAAAGGAAGAATACTCCTTTGACGAAAGCGATATCCCAGAGATATTCTAATGTCTGGTCAAAAGTGGTAAACTTCAGATTCCAGAGCCAAAAAGGCCTAATGAGGTGAATTTGACTGACAATCCCAAGTATTGTATCTATCATAGATACATTAATCATCCTACCAGTGCTTGCTATGTCTTGAAAAAGAAGATCCAAGAGCTGATAAATGGTGGCGCCATCGCTTTAACCAATGATGACCATACGGTGACAACCAATATGGTTTCTCTTCAGTTTGGGGATTTTCCTCCACAGCAAGTCCCAGATGGAATTATACCGATTCCGAAGGCGACGATGAAGATTGTGAATATTCCGCCTGCCAGAGAAAAAAATACAGGATTGCTGCCTCTCACATTGAAGAATGGTGAAATCATGTGGGTACATCCTGACTTAGTGCCTGAACTGGAAAATGAAGGTAAAACTTTAGAATCCAAGAAAGGCAAGAAAGTCAAAACTTGCAACATGATTTCTCATATTATTCCAGATCCTGATGATCTGGATCATCTATGGAACGACCTTCCTCTGGAAGATAGACTGAAAGGACTAAACATCTGTCCTCCAAGTCTAGCTCCTCCTACAAGCTCAAGCTTAGCATCAGCAGTGGCTAGCCATGATAGTATTCCTTTATAGGGCACAATGCTTCTGCTTATGAAAGGCTCCAACAGGGATTTATCCTCGTTCCCGAATCCTTCTTTTCCTAACTACAGAGACATTTGTACTTCATTCTTCGGTAGTTGCAGAGATTCATTCCTCGTCCTGTGCTGAAACGCCTGTTCAAAGTCCACTGCCTATTCATTTGTATAGTCAGCAATCTCTTATCATGAAGAAGATGGGTTACGACTTTCAAAAGGCCGAAGGTGAACCATGATAAAGGAATCCGTCTTTTACAAATTCAAAATCAGAATTATACCGGATTGGGTTCTGAAATTTTACGTAACCATTCGTGAGAAGAAGGCTAAAGGAAAAAGACTAAATCCTGTAATATGGTACTTTCTTCTCCTGAGTCTGAAGAGAAACTTTTATGTACAAGATATGGAAAAGAGTATAAAGATATGAGGGATCCTTCAAAGAAGCAGAAGATGTAGTGGAAACACTACCGGTTCAATCTCTTCCTTCCTGCTAAACCGTCTGTGGTTGAAAAAGGGAAACAGAAAGCAGTGCGCTTTGATACCCATTGAAGTTGCTTCCAATCAGGGGTGACAATTGAAGCCTTACAAATTCGATATTCTAGCTCAGTTAGCCAATACTCCGGCTAGATTGTCTATATTGAACTGCTTGCCTCTCCAGGAATGCAGAGAGACCTTGAGTGAAGCTTTACTTCAGCAGATTCATGCTTAGCTCAACTCAAGACTCACGATAATATGCCAGTGTCATGTCCACAATGTCATAGCGTGATGGAAGCAATTCCCAACATCCTTCACACAAGAGGATATGCTATTGAAACACAACAAGCATGATAGACCTCTGTGCTACATGGATATATCGGATCACTGAAATTGACAGGATTTACATGATCCGGGTCCTCAATTAGCATAATTCTTCAGAGTATGCTAAGACCCCTGAGGATTCCTACTAGTGAACTGACTTACATAGTACCACGTTGTTGGTTTAACTCTGACAAGAGTAAGCCACTGGGGAAGATTCGGTTACAGATGCAGATTGGTGATCTTCGATCCATGGTAACTTTCTATGTTATCAACTCGGATGTATCCTACATATTTTTCTTGGAAGACCGTGGATTCATGAGCACAATATTGTGCCTTCACTCTCCACCAATGCTTCAAGTATGTGGATTCCCAAGGAGTTGTGAAAATTGAATTTGCTGATATTAATCCTTTC
>JANAVB010016599.1:12575153-12644406 GCA_029216955.1 Iris pallida | reverse complement strand
ATCTTTTGAGTCTGATACCGATAGAGCGTGGATTCGTACTTCTATACAAACCCTCTTCTGTATCTTCAAGAGAGGTTGAATCCTACTGTTTTGGAGATGACCAGAGACGTCATCTGCTAATACATAACAACGTCTCACTGCTGTTTGAACAATCACTGAAGGATATGCTTAACATGGTACAAAACATTGCATCAAATATTTTGAATCAGCAAACTGCTCAACCGACAGCAGTGACACCAGCACCATAGCACACAACTCAAGATAGTCAAGGGGCTAAAATACCTTTGAATATCAAGCCCGCGCTGCTAATCAAAATTCTGCATCTCTGGATTCCATTCTTCCAGAAAGAGTACCACCTCCAGTGGGGGTCATGGTGCATCCAACACTACTCAGTCAAATATGCTTCCTCAAACCAGTGAAGCCATTCAAGCAGTGCGTGAACTTAAAGCACAGTTTGAAGTTTTGAGGCACAAAGATCAACTCCAGAGGCTAGGATTAAGCAACCTTATCCTCCTCATTGGAATGACGTACCCTTTCCACCGAAGTTCAAGCCACAATCCTGGTTTTGTTCGATGAAAAGCATCTACCAGTCAATATATCATTACTTTGATATTATGACTGTACACTTGCAGAAAAATGATGCTCTTCTCACCCAGTGTTCATCGAATGTCTGACGTGTTCAGCTTACGACTGGTATCGCAGCTTACCTGATAACTCTATTTTGTCTTTTGACGAATTCAAAGCAATGTTTCCTCTCCCGTTTCTATGAAGGAGGTATGGACATGAACATGACCTCCTTTTAGAATCAACAAAAGGAGAAGAAGATACTCGGACATTCATTGAACGCTTCCGACAGGCTACTCTAAAGATGCCTCCTGGTATGCCAGATTCAGCGTTGATTGACACATGCAATGATCTGCGCCATCCATCGCTGTCTTCACGGGTTCCCAATTCACAGATTAGGCTTCGTTCATTATAGTAGCGATTTCTGCCGAGACCAATTGTAGGTTGGCTCGCGAACATGGGATGATTTTTGCGTCAGAAGATAAAGGAAAGAAAAATAATCCTGGCAATAATCCCGGCAATCGTAATGTGAAAGGAAAAGATACTCTTATGGTCAATCTTTCCAAGAGCAAGACGACATCAAGCAATCAAGAATCTTCCAAGCCAAAGGAAGAATACTCCTTTGACGAAAGCGATATCCCAGAGATATTCTAATGTCTGGTCAAAAGTGGTAAACTTCAGATTCCAGAGCCAAAAAGGCCTAATGAGGTGAATTTGACTGACAATCCCAAGTATTGTATCTATCATAGATACATTAATCATCCTACCAGTGCTTGCTATGTCTTGAAAAAGAAGATCCAAGAGCTGATAAATGGTGGCGCCATCGCTTTAACCAATGATGACCATACGGTGACAACCAATATGGTTTCTCTTCAGTTTGGGGATTTTCCTCCACAGCAAGTCCCAGATGGAATTATACCGATTCCGAAGGCGACGATGAAGATTGTGAATATTCCGCCTGCCAGAGAAAAAAATACAGGATTGCTGCCTCTCACATTGAAGAATGGTGAAATCATGTGGGTACATCCTGACTTAGTGCCTGAACTGGAAAATGAAGGTAAAACTTTAGAATCCAAGAAAGGCAAGAAAGTCAAAACTTGCAACATGATTTCTCATATTATTCCAGATCCTGATGATCTGGATCATCTATGGAACGACCTTCCTCTGGAAGATAGACTGAAAGGACTAAACATCTGTCCTCCAAGTCTAGCTCCTCCTACCAAGCTCAAGCTTACTCATCAGCAGTGGCTAGCCATGAATAGTATTCCTTTATATCGGGCACAATGAGTCCTTGCTGCTTATGAAAAGGCTCCAACAGGGATTTCTCCTCGTTTCCCGAATCCTTCTTCTTCCTTAACTACAGAGACATTTGTACTTCATTCTTCGGTAGTTGCAGAGATTCATTCCTCGTCCTGTGCTGAAACGCCTGTTCAAAGTCCACTGCCTATTCATTTGTATAGTCAGCAATCTATCATTCTCATGAAGAAGATGGGTTACGACTTTCAAAAGGCCGAAGGTTTGAACCATGATAAAGGAATCCGTCTTCCTTACAAATTCAAATCAGAATTCTACCGCTGGATTGGGTTCTGAAATTTTACGTAACCATCCTCGTGAGAAGAAGGCTAAAGGAAGAAAGACTAAATCCTGTAATATGGTACTTTCTTCTCCTGAGTCTGAAGAAGAAACTTTTACTGGTACAAGATCTGGAAAAGAGTACCATAAAGACTATGAGGGATCCTTCAAAGAAGCAGAAGATGTAGTGGAAACACTACCGGTTCAATCTTCTCCTGTTCCTGCTAAACCGTCTGTGGTTGAAAAAGGGAAACAGAAAGCAGTGCGCTTTGATATCCCATTGAAGTCTGCTTCCAATCAGGGGGTGACAATGAAGCCTTACAAATTCGATATTCTAGCTCAGTTAGCCAATACTCCGGCTAGATTGTCTATATTTGAACTGCTTCGCCTCTCCAGAGAATGCAGAGAGACCTTGAGTGAAGCTTTACTTCAAGCAGATTCATGCTTAGCTCAACTCAAGACTCACGATAATATGCCAGTGTCATGTCCACAATGTCATAGCGTGATGGAAGCAATTCCCAACATCATCTTCACACAAGAGGATATGCTATTGAAACACAACAAGCATGATAGACCTCTGTGCTACACTGGATATATCGGATCCACTGAAATTGACAGGATTTACATTGATCCCGGGTCCTCAATTAGCATAATTCTTCAGAGTATGCTAAGACCCCTGAGGATTCCTACTAGTGAACTGACTTACACTAGTACCACCGTTGTTGGGTTTAACTCTGACAAGAGTAAGCCACTGGGGAAGATTCGGTTACAGATGCAGATTGGTGATCTTCGATCCATGGTAACTTTCTATGTTATCAACTCGGATGTATCCTACAATATTTTTCTTGGAAGACCGTGGATTCATGAGCACAATATTGTGCCTTCAACTCTCCACCAATGCTTCAAGTATGTGGATTCCCAAGGAGTTGTGAAAATTGAATTTGCTGATATTAATCCTTTCAAGGGTGTCGAAGCCTACTTCTCTGATTCAAGGCTTTATAAACAAGAGCATATGAAAGAGATATCAGACATAGCTGAAGAATCATCACCTAAGGATCAGTCTATTAATGAAGATCCACCAGAGAAACAACCCTTGAAGATCATGGTCAAGGGACGAATCCAATCTCAACTTGTCAATGATCAACCTTTGATAATCAAGGTTAAAGGAAGAACTCAAACTTTACCGGAGGAATCAATAAGAATTCCCGCTAAGAGTCAAGTTCAACCTTTTATGATCAAAGTCAAGGGGCGTACTTCTGGTACGAATGATCTAGAATCACCATTGATCGTCAATATTGGCAATTCTAAGCAGAAGACGGATGATGGTCCACCGTTGACTAATCCGAAGTATAGTAATCAGACTACAAATGATGTAAATATTGCTCATCTCTTTGATATCAATGAAGATGTCCTTTTCGAGCATATGGCTGTCAAGTTTATTGAGAGAATGACTTTATCTTCTGATAATCAAAGTCATCAATATAAAGACAACATAGAGCCGGAAGAAATTTTATACATTGATCATAAGAGAATTCTTCCCCCCCCCCCATGTCGATGTTGGACCTTATGCTCAAAAGTTCCTGACATCTTCTCCCTATCTGCTTCCTGTAGCCGCTTCATCACAAGCTTGCGTAACCTTCAGACGATACGAAGAATCCTGTTTCGTGGTTCCATCTGATAAAAAAAACAAGCGCCAAATAGTATTTGGTCTGGCCAGAAATATCCCTGTTACTCGGACAGATGATCTGAAGGATAAAGATAAAGGAAGAATCCGAATTGACAAATATAGTCAACAATCTATTAAGATCATCCGAAATATGGGATATGATTTAAAGACTATGCAAGGTCTTAATCAAGGAAAGGGTAGACGACTACCATTATGCGGCGATCCGTTTTACCAGAAGACTCGTCATGGGCTGGGATATGATCCGTCTCACATTTTTGATGACGATATACAAGAAGAATTCTCTTCTAGCTCATCAGATTCGAAAGAAATTCAATGACATCTGTCTTATTACTCCCCAGCTACCAAAGTTTGGTCAAGCTGACTACTCATCTCTTTTCTTATATCTTGCTGGTTGGCACATAAAGTTGGATTCGTTATTTATCACGATCTTAAGTCCTCTGAATGAATATCAAATCTTCCTAACTATCATTTTGACCTCTGTGTAGATATTTATCTACTTCCCATATACTCTCATGTTCATATTACCTCTGACGAGTACTTTTTTTTATCAATCATGTTCATTTGACCTCTGCATAGATATTAATCTACTCTTCTTTGGGTCCTTACATACTATCACGTCCATATTACCTCTGATGGTGTTGTATATTCTCGAGAGGAGATTAATCTTCTGTCTCATCAGATGATTAATTGAATTTATTATTTCATCATGTTCTCATGATCATTGGATGAATATTAAAATTCACTTATCTATCATGTCCATATCACCTCTGAATAGATATAATGCATTTAAAAGACTTGTCATGCTCCTATAACCTCTGACAAGTATCTCCTATCTCATACCTATTGTTTCAAATAAGCAATAGGATCATAAAATATATATTTCATTCATCTTGGAAACATTGCAAAATGGATTACAAGAAATTCTTTTAAAGTGGAGTAGAGATATCTAGAAGTAACTGCCGTAGTTCTTCTAGCCGTTTACCAAAAGAACTCATAACTTTCTTTGTAGCCTCGGCACGTCGAGCCTCAGGTGTGCAAATACAAGAAAGCTTAGCGAAGGTTGTCATTAAACCCTCTTTAGCTTCATCAAGGGTCCTGATAGTCGATTCAGCCCCATAAGCTTTCTCTTCTAAAACCGAACTCTGGGTAAGGTACAGATTTCGAGCTTCGATCATCCTGTCTCTTTCAGCCTTAAGGCGAGCCAACTGTGCCTCAAACTCGTGGATTTCATGATTTTTGTTCTGAATATCTATGTTCAGAGCATCATAAGCTACCCTGTGACTATGAAGTGAGGGCTTTATCCCAGCCAAGAATGCTTTCTCCTTGGCGACTTTCAGACTATGTTCACGAAGAGATTGATTGTATGTAGCTTCCCGAGCAAGGAAATCGGCTGTTAAGGCTTCATATTCCTCCTCAATAAGACTTTCTACGGTTCTACTTGACAGCCTAAGATATTCTCTGATTGGTTGTTCAAGGTCCTCCACAATTTTCTCCAATTTGGCAGCTCTCTCTGCATCCCTGAACAGAGCAACGTTATTGATGTTCGAAGACATTGCCGTCTTCAAAGTCTCATAATTAAGGCCCTCGTTTAGGACCATTTTTATCAAGGTTGCCAAACTTTTGTAAAATGTGTCGGTATAAATCTCAACTAGGAGATCCATTTCTGTGCTGGAACTTGGCTTGGCAACAATATCCAACAGGTCTTTTTCTTGGAGATCAGAAGCAGACATCGACGGTACAACAGCAGGGTGAGACGAAGTCATTGCTGCTACCACCATTATAGCCAATGGATCCCTGGAAGCTTCAGGGATTATATCTCCAATCGGTGTAACAACAGATGAGGATGGAACCGATAATGTTGCTATTGTTGTCGGGTTCCCAAGGGCCTCAGTGTCGACTTTTTCAATATTTGTCACCCCAGCCGTTTCTGGAGTTCTGGCGACGGTAATATCAATGGGTGTGATGACAACTACAGGAGCTAGTTCAGATTCTGACGTTATCTTATCAGAAATTGGTACTGGATCGGTGACAACAGTAGAGGATGTTATCATCTCCCCAGCTTCTGTTGAAAGATCAAGTATGCCTCCAGCATCTCCTTCAGTTGATGGCTCTATAGGATTGTCCAGTGTTTCAGCCGTAGTGAAACTTTTTACAGCTAATTTTTGGTTCAATTCTGGATCACCTCCAGTAGTTTCATCTTCTCCTACAGTAGGGTCGACTCTTGTCTCCTCTCGGTGCTGATCCTCAACAAGAGAAGACAATTCAGACTTTGCTTGCTGGGCCTCAAGCGACGGAGGATGTTCTTTTAGAGGCTCCATCTCAGGCTTTTGCACTCCCCCGCCTCCAGCATCTAAGTTTCCTGAAGAAGAAGCTTCCCCTTCAGATTCCTCATTTTCTTCATGAATTTCTTCTTCTTGAGGAAGAGGAATTACAGACTTTGGTGCAATTATGACATCTGCAAAATGAACAAAAAAATTTATTAGTATGCGAAACCTTGATACATAATTCCGTATAGGTTTTGTATAATACTTGGAATATGTGTATTTTTTTCAAAATATGTGTCATAATCACCATCCCAGTCATCATCCTCAAAATCAAGAGCCGGTTCGTCTGATGGAATGCGATTTTGATCAGCAGCAGATACAGTAGCAGTACCTTTCGTAACTTGTTCCTTGGACGGCAAAGATAAATAAAGCGAGGTGCTAAGACGTCCAGGAGACAAAAGTGTTACAGATCCGGATCCAACTGTCTGTGGAGGGCCTGAAGACCCCTCTCCAAGATGAGCTGACGAAGGACCGACGAGAGGATCTTCCTCAATATCCTCTTCTGGAGTATGAACATTTGTCTTAGAAGGCCCTTTTGTGGTGGACCTTTTCCTCTTTTCTGGAGTATTTTCTGGAGATGTGGCAGCTGCACCTTGTTTTTTTTGTGGCCTTTAGCAATAATGATAGGTTCCGCAGCTGGTTCTCCAACTCCTGTCGGGATAACTACTAGAAACGGATCTGGGGTGACAGTGTCGTCAGGGATGTCTGTTGGTACCCTAACCTGCTCTTCAATATCTCATTCTTTCGGCCACCTCAGACTACCCTTCATATTGTACCCATGGGCAAAGGAACGAATTGAAGCATAGAAGTGGGCATACATATGGAGTATACGCAGTTCTGTAGTACTGGTGGCAGTCGAAATTCGAAATTTAGCACCAGTCCGAGCACTACCAAAATACCTCCATCCTCTAGCTCCGTCAAGTAATTTCCCATAGTAACGGAAATTAGTTAGAGGATTACCAACATGAAGTTGATCGTATCCAAGTTGGCGAGCAAACCTACTGGGTAAGTATGGTTCGAACGCACAATTGTCTTCATTTTTGTATATTAGATGAGACGGTCTGATGCACTGAAGCCACCTAAAGACTAACTGTGGCAATACACCTCTTTCGTCAACTTCATCTTCGAACTGGACACCAAAGCAGTCTGCCGGAACATGCGGTCGGGTACAAAAGAAGTTCCAACCGTATGAATAATTCAAAACCGCTCGGGTATCTGCTATAGTCATAGCAATTCATGTAGCGTTGCTGAATTTTTGGAGAAAGACCTCCGCATCATCGCCTGGGCCCGGCGGTAATAATCTGCAGTTGTGATACAACAACCAGCCCATCAGTTAAGTGTAGGGCATCTCTACCCTAGGGAAAACTTTTCGATGAGGAGCATTGTTAATTAACTCCTCACCGAAGGTTCTTAAACCTGTATTTATCCGGCACACCATGGCCGACAGCAGGTTAATCCTGACTTTAAATACCAGACGCACTGCTGGCCATAGCACACTGCGATGAATTCTGTCAACAGTACCAATACCTGGTACAACCCATCTTCTCAACCATAAAGAAAGAAAGCCTGCCAGCAAAGCTCTCCGAGAGATTCTCTGACTACCATATTTGAGGAAGCTCAAGGCTTCAGTTCCTGCAGGAAATTCCCCAGTCTTCGTCGACAGATATTTATTCGAGAATTTATAAGTAACCATCATATCCCAAACCTTGTTAGAAGGGATCGTCGAATCTATGTTGATTACTGGAGCCTTGTTCTCCCGAAACCTTTCTTGATCTTCCTTGGAAATCTTATCCTTGTGGAAGAAAAGATAAGTCGTCCATTTGTTGATATACGCCAGATGGGACGTACTTTCGTGCATCGTGGTACAAGTCAGGTAGTGGCACATCAGTTCTTCGTATGTCTCGACTAACTGAGGGTTGACTTCTCTGATCTCAGCAAGCTCCCTGTTGTAGGGAACATATTCTTCATATGGGGCCTCCTCTATTGGCAGCTTCGAGATAAACTGCATCTCATGAAGGGCAAGACCCATTTCACCCTTCGGAGTAGCAAAAGTTCCAGTTGTACTCAAATATAGCTCCATCAAGGCCAGAAATAAGTTTCCATTCGCAGGAATACCATAGCTGGTGGAAGCTACTGCTTCGTACAAGCCAATATCTTTTAATTCTTCCTCAAAGTTCTTCATCATCCAAAGGCTTATCTGAATCCAACTCTGGTTGAATGGAGTCAACCATCCGGGCAGTCTAGGGTTGGTTTGAGGATACAATACAGCTTCCTTCATAAATTTATTGACAAACATCGGAGTTTGAACTGGCTGTATTAGGCCCGAATCTTCGCTTGAGCCTGGCATAAGGCCTAAAATAGAAGTAATGCCTCCATTTGGAACACTAGCAAAGTATCCCATATCATTGGCACGTTCTCTCTTGAAGACAATTCTACCTGGGCGTCCATGACCATTGGGAGTCAAATTCCATAACATCTGTCGTGGATGAGTGGCATGAACGAATGCCGATAAAGGATAATCTCTGTCCATATCTGGAAGATACATAGCTCTATTCCCAAATTTAAAAACCCAAGACTCTTTCTTGGGGTGTGTTTGGGATTTACAATCAATGGCATCTCCAAACAGAAAAGCTGGTTTTGCGAAATGTTGTCCGTCTAGTGAATTCAACAACTCCCCATTTATCATGGATAGCAACAATCTATCCCCTTGAGCTGCTATCAACTGTGCCCTCTCTGCCGGATACTCGGGGTTCGACTGGGGAAATTGGACATAAGATAAATCTTCCAAATAGTTCGAACCTACCATACCAACTGATGATCCGAAAACTTCAGCGAGGGGGTGAACTTGCAGATCCACTGGTCAAATAACAAAAGAAGATCAAGTTAGTTCGAAGTTTTTTGCTCGACAAAACCTCTTAGAAAAGATTGATTAACTTCACTTACCATACAGTGATATGAGCGTAAATTTTTATGCTGGCATGTACGAACATGAGCGTAGTTAAGTTTTACGCTAGCATATTGGCTGTGAGCACAAGAACAGATTTACGTAGACACATGTAACGTGGGCGTACTCTTGCTAAACTTTACGCTAACACGTACAACGTGGGCGTACAATATTATTTTTAACTTTACGCTAACACGTACAACGTGGGCGTACAATATTATTTCAACTTTACGCTAACACGTACAACGTGGGCGTAAAGAGCTGAAAAATTGGGTTATCTTCTTCTTCCCCCGATGGATTTATTTTCTGAAGATTAGGGTTTTTACCTATCATGGGTGGAGCCACGGCCGGGTTAGGGTTTCGTTGTGGTGATGACGACTGAATAGAAGTCCTCACATAGTCAGTAGACGAGGAATCAATGGCTGGTTTCTTCCCCTTGCTGCCGGCGAAAGATGATTTCTTAGGAGCCATCAGATCAGAGTTTCGAAGAAAGAAAAGGTAAAGAGGTTCGAGAGGATGAGTAAAAGTATTTTCTCTCTCCAAAAAGGTCTATTTATAGAGAGATTCAAATCCGACTGTTGGCTATCCCTATGTTTACGCTGACTGTTGGATATCCCCGCTCTTACGCGGTCGACTGTTGCGTATCCCGAATTTTGCGCTCAGCAAATCTCAACTTTTACGCTTCTGTTCAAACTGTTTCAAATTTTGGGACATTTGAAAACTTTGAAGGGGGTCTTGTAGGAGCGTAAAAAGTGTTTCAATGAGGGAGTCATCTCAGTCATAAGTGGCCCGCTTTACGCCTAACAGAGCAGGGAATTTCTTTACGCCCAAGACAAGGCTAATTGTATTATGCCTAAGCAGATTGATCTTTTTACGCTTGGGTCTACACCGATGATTTTACGCCAAGGACTGAGCAGCCTCTTTCACGCTGGACAAAAGCTATCAAATCTCGCATTTAAAGCTGACTTTGACATGAAGATATCAATGATGGCATTTACCACAGAATTCAATGGAATTTGTCTCATACAAAGACCATTGTTGTCGTTTATAGAGATCGAGCTACTTTACGCTCACTGAATGGTTTCTTTTACGCACGGGGTTTTACATGAGTCTTTACGCTCATAAAAAACAATGTGTGCGTGAAGTCTATTTGAGCCATTTTATGCTCAAGGTTATTCGATAACCGCTTTACGCTGGAAACCCATGACAGAGCTAGTTTACGCTCATCTCTTTACGCCCGATTCGTTCTGGCCAGTCTGGAACGTGGTGTGCCTACGTGGTCTTCATGCCACCTATTTCGAAGAACGTGTGTACATGTATCCTATTCTTACTAAAATAATGGGACACGTGTTAGCACATACAGAGGATGATTCTGATCGTGGAGGGCAGTTGTTAGCGTAAAGACAGATGTTGATACTCTTTTACGCACGAAAGCCCCAGTCTATAAATAGACTCATTTTTTCTCATACAATGGACACACACAGAGGGAGAGACAGGAGAGAATACAGAGATCAGAGCTTCGAGATTTTGATTCTCTAGAGCATCCTTCTTCAACTTTTCTTCCAGAACAAAGTGAAGCAAAGCAGGAAAGCATTCGGCCTCGCCATCAGTGCCCAAGTGCGTCGATACCTTTCTGGTGCATTAGTTCTTCCAAGTTGTTCTACTTCAAGCAGTGATCTTCATCATCATCATATGGTCCAAGGAACAAAGTGATCGTTTACGGATCAGACTTCCATAGCAATACTTTCCCAGAAACAAATTTGTACTTCTCGTACTTTTTTTCTTGTTTTTGTTTTCAAAAGCCAATTCCTCCAAGGCATTTTGTTAATCGAAATAGTAGTACTAGAATTCTCTCTAGCCTTCCTACCAATTATGACCGTTATCACTCAAGGTTGTTATATCCTCATCCTAAACTGCTCGTTCTTATCTCGGCCCTATATTTACTCTCATGACCTTCTAATCACTTAAGTTATGAGTGACCCAAATCGCTCTCTCAATCGTGCCAGCAACCAACTCCCAAGAAACCATATCTTTAAGATCTCTAATCTATTCTTCTCTAGATAACACACTAGCCTTTACCGCGTGTTTTATCTTTAAACCTTACATATTTTCTCCTTAAGCTATCCCATGATTACTCTCGCCGTTATTAAAGTCGCGATTTCCTAATGCATGATTGTGTTGGACGTTGTGAACAATTATTCCTCACCGATACCCCCTTTGCCTTTCACCCCCCTCCTAATTCTTAATTTCGAGGACAAAATTCTTTTAAGTTGGGTAGGATGTAAAACCCCTAAATTTCTACTATTTTTTTTTATTAAATTTGGTACCGATTTAAAATTTTGTATTGTACGTCGCGTAATCGTATTTTACGTCGCGCACGAAATTTTATTTTGCTCGACGAGTACGAATATGTGCGAGCGTACATATTTTAGAAAAATATTTTATTTATTATTTTATAGTTTCAAAATAATATATGCAATAATTATTTTACTATCATTACCAAGTTGTTATTTTATTTACTGAAAGCCTTCATTTATGCAATTATAAAGAATAATTAATATTTTTATTGTATACTAAAAAAACATAATTATGAAAATATTATTTGTGTATACATATATATTTGTAATTATTTATTGGTTTATTTTAAATATTATGTAATTTTTGAAATTATTATTAATAGTATTTTTGGAAAATATATTTGTAAAATATTGTGGCCATTTAAATCTTGATTTGATTTTTGGATTTATTTAAATAGTTAAATAATTGAAATTTGATTTATTGATATGATTTTAAACTAAGGGAATTAAATTAGATTTAATTGGATTTGGATTTGGAATTGATTTGATTGATTTTAAATTAATACATGAATTATCTATTTTGGGTTTAAACTACTCCTAACTCTTATCCAATTGGGAATTCCCACATCCTATAAATAGGCAGGTACTTCTCCAACTTTTATTATTCTTCCATAAATTTCTTCCACCACAAGTGCAGTGCCTCGTGTTCGTGTCCTCTTCCCGTTCTTATTCCAATATATATACATATACATTGTATCCATTGTGTCGGACACTCCCCGACACATACAACCAAAATAAAAATCCTAAACATAAACCAAGCTCTGTCCCGGCCACACCCGTCGGCGACGTATCAGCCCCAACACCATCATCCCCTCTAGCACCACCAGCCAACCTTAACCCAAACCCTAAAACTAGCTCGACTACCCCGACACCACCCTGTCCACCCAACCATCACCGCCTTGGCCTCCACCCTTGGAACACCCGTCGCCACCACGACGATGTCCCCATCACCACCAGGACATAACCTGACTCTGCCATTTCCGACCGACCATCCCCGGTCTCCAACACCGCTGCCGCCGAAACCTAGCACCCCGTCAACACCACCACCCGATCGGTCCACCGCACCCGCACAATCGAGCACCGCTCGTCGCCACCAACAGAACACCACAAGAAAGGAAAAAAAAACACGCACACAGCCCTCACCTTTGTCGACGCCCGCCGTGGCCGCGCGCCACCGGAGAACCGTCGTGCCCCTTTCTCCCGTTGCGCCGAGCTCAGCCCCCAAAACCCTTCTCCGCCGAGCATGGCAAACCCTAGCACCGTCCGCCAAAAACCCTGCGCTTGTGCCCCCGCCACCATCATCCTCCAGGTGGTCGACCGCCGCGAAACCCTCAGCCGCGTCCGTCCCCGACTCCGACTTCTCCATCTCTCCCTTCCGTCGCGCCTCTCCTGGCCGCCGTCGGCGCTGGCCCTAGCGAGCCACCGTCCCGATCGACCGCCCCTTCCGTCGAATCAGAGCCACCGCTCTCCGCTCTCTTCTCCTTCCCCTTCGCCGGAGATGCGCCGCTGACCGCCGCACGAAACCCTCTCCTTCCAGCTCCTCTCTCCCCCGATTCCTCTCTCACTCTCCCTTGCTCTTCCTCTAATCCTCTCCCTCTCCTCAGTTTTCATCTCTCTCTTCCCTCTTTTTTTAGGCGAGCAACAGACTGCTGCCTTTTATTTTTTTTTCATTTTGGTTTTTTATTATTTATTTATTTACTTTCTTCTTTTTCTTTTCAAAATTTCATAGGAATTAGGTAAATTATTATTAATATTAATATTATTGGTTATTTTATTATTGATATTATTATTAGATGTTGATGAATGATTTAGTTGTATTTTGGTGAAAGCAACGTTACAGCTATAATACACTACTGTTATTATTATTATTGTATTATTATTATTATTATTATCAGGATTATTGCTATTATTATTATTATCATTAATATTATATTTATTTCACTATTAGTTATTGCTATATACTATTAGGACTATTGTATAAAATATATTTCTAAATTTTTATAATTTTGATACAAGATGGGGATTAAAAGCCCTAAAATATTATTAATATTTTATTATGGCATTTGCCTAAATGTATATATATATATATATATATATATATATATATATATATATATATATATATATATATATATATATATATATATATATATATAAGCAAGTATGTTTTTAACCATAAAACTATTCTTCGTATTTTCGTATCTAGCCTAAAATATAAATATATATATATATATATATATATATATATATATATATATATATATATATATATATAATAATTTGTTGTGAGTTCCAAATTATTACAAACTAATTTTTTAAGTATTACGTAAAATATAGTTTTCAAGTAGTTATCTAAAAATCATATATATTTATTATTATTACCTATTTTATTTTATTTTTCTTTCCATGACCAATCCCATTATTACTATTCTTTCACCAAATTCAAGGCTACCTTAAGTCCACCCTAACTAATTTGACCCTTCCGGACTCAATGACACTGTCCGTGCCACTATCCGAGGTCCCCTTGTACAACTATTGCACCAAAGTCGCAGTTCATGCCACCATGATTATCGTAGCACCCCAGGCGTCCTACCAGGCAAGACACCTTGCCATTTGCTGTTTAATTATTTTAGCTCATATTTTATGCATGTTCATTATTTTCTTTATGCAAAATAAACTGTGATACATGGCATAACCTGTTAGAATTTACTGTTCAGTTTCTTGCTATATATTATTTTCTTACACATTAAACCTAGATTTAAGGGACCACCTTTGTGTGTTGCATTCATGGCCTTGACACGTTGTACCACGAAGTTGTGTGTCGCATGTAGAACTCGGAAGTGCATGATTGGCTGGCCACCAGTACATACAAGCCGTGCGATAGGAATAACCGCTAATGGAGGTTGCATGCTAGTTTGACTTAGCGGTTATAGAGTTAGCATTGGGCGGGAAGAACATGATTGGAAGTTGACTATCACCCTATCTATCGTAGACTCGCTCGCTACTGAGGAACGATAGGTAGACTATATGCTATAGACTCGCTCGATACTGAGGAATAGTATATGGTGTTGTGACTCGCTACTGAGGTACTGCATTGGTATTTTCTTGACTTGACCGGGAAGTCATGCGACCATGAACTGTTCTTAAAACTGCATCCACTTAGACTGGTTAGGCTACCCTTATCCGTTAGGTACGAGTACCTTTGGTTTGGGTACTTGTATCTGACCGTGGCTTGGAACAATATCTTGTCACGGATTAGTTTGTCACATCTTGTCCTTGTTTGGTTGTAGGTGTGGCTTACTACTTCCATGAGAAGGTATTGAACCTTGTTGGGGTCCGGATACCATATTGGATTCATAGCATGGGAAGATACGTCACCGTGAATTAGTTTACCATCTCCTGTCCTTGTTTGGTTGGGGGGATGGTACGCTCGTTCAGTAGGTGCGTATTGGAACATGTTATAATTCAATTTACTTATTTATTTGAGCAATATTTATTCAGTTTATATGGCATGATATTATGTGTCTTGTTTCGTCCCTCTGAGGACCTGGTTATCTCTTCAGGTGTGTGCTCTTGTCTTTTGCAGGTGTTCTAGCTCTAGCCGTGATCTTCGCTATTTCTTCGAGGATGATTGCATTTGGATCGTCTTCGCTTCGCTCGCCACTCATTTCATTTCTATGTACTTTTCCTTATTTGTTGGTAGTGGATTTGTCTCCGCCCAACATATTGTATCAAGACAAATTCATTCTCATTATATGATATCTTTTATTCATTTATTCTGTGTGGATGAGATTAGTTATGGTTTTACTGCATTTTACAGCTTATGTACTTATACGAGGCTTCCATATATTGGAGTATACTTCGTATGAATACAGCTGTCATGTCTACGTTCTAAGTGCTCCGTATTTTGGGACTGGGACGTTACATTTTTCCAGTGAGGCACCCATGACCAGAGCCTGTCCTTGAGTACAGTTGTAGTTCACCTAAGACTGAGAGGCCTATATACATATATATTACAGATAGTATTGGCATATGAGGTATAGGTTTGGTTGGTGTCGATAGGTCATTGTTGTATAGGATTATTGACATATTGTTAGCCTATATTGGTCCACTCCCTATTTTAGTAAGTTCTCTTGTGTTGAGTTCAGTCATGTTGATCAACCTTTATAGGCAGTGTGCAGACCCTTCACTAGATACCCTATCCCCTTGGTTCAGACTTGTACAAGTTGTTCACTGCACTCAAAATTCATTACCTACCATGTTGCATCATAGGTTTCACTGGACCATAGTTCAGACCCCAATTATTGACTCACCAATATAACCATCAACCCCTTACCATATTCTGTATATCTGGAGAGTTAGTATCATGCATACTAGAGGTCTGCACTCACCACTTGGGACAGTTCACTGTTCTGTCCCAGTACACCTTACAGTATCTGACCCCTTCATTAGAGTGATAGGCATGTGGTAGGGAGTGTGTGTTATTAGACCCTGAGTAGAGTTGCGGTGATGAGGGTTAATATATATATAGTTTGCATATATGTGTAATATAATTTGATTGGTACGTAGCCTGCACTCATTTGCAGTATATCATTTGCAGTATACTGCCTATTGCATTCCTTGTACACTAGTCTGGTTCACTTCTTCAGACCACTGTCCTGCATGTAGTTAGTTCAGCCAGATAGAGAGGAGAGCCCAGGTTGATCTAGAGGCATGTTTCAGTCACCATGTAGGTTCCTCTCACTTTGACTATACAAGTGGACCCAAATATCCTGTCATTTAGCTTATAAATTTCAGTCTCCTTAGCATCATTCCCTTTTTGCCTATATTGATGATTTAGGCCATTCATCCTTAGCCTAATTTCTGAGCATTGTTTTAGTCCCTTATAAGCTACTTTAACCCTTGGTTGATCAGTCATATATATATATAGATGATGTACTTAGGATATATGTGATGGGTTGTTGTTCTTGAGCATATATATATGTGGTATTTGAGATTGGTGTGCTTAGCTTGTAGGTATTTAGTTATGGGTGACTTGATAGGATTGGAAAGTTAAAGAGCTAGCCTATTATAGAGTTCTCTTTTTGCTATGTTCTAGTTGCCAACACCTAGTTGCCAACACCTAGGTAAAATCCTAAGAAGTTGACCAGCTGATGACCAAGTACTTGGATGTTGAGAAATTGACTAGAGATTGACCCTTGTCTATGTTTGACCTAGAAGGGGTGCGATCATCTTAATTTCGAGGACAAAATTTTTATAAGGTGGGTAGGATTGTAACACGCAGTTTTCTAAATGAGGGTAATTTTGAAATTTTGTAATTTTAATCTTTTATTAATGATATTTAAATCATGATATAAATTTTTGGTGATTTTTGATTATTTTAAAAAAATTATTTAAAACCATGACTTATGATTTGGTGCTTGCTAGTGTAAACCGAGAGACTGTCTGACCTAGAGCCCAACCATGGCATTAGGATAATTATTTTTACTTTTTATTGAGGGTATTTTGGTCATTTGGCCTCTTTGAATTATTTAATAATTTAATTAATTGGTGATTTGATTTTTGACTTAAACTAGTTGAGACTTGTAGACTAGCCTAGAAGCTAACCTTAGTTGGTGACCCTAGTCTAACTCTAGTTAACCTACTTTTAGTCATTAGAAATTGGTTTAAAGGTAGGGAGGATTAGTTGAGTGAAATTAGTTAAAGACTAGTGACTTAAGTCAATGACTTATGACTTACCAACTAGTGATTAAGCCATAGGCCCATGACTTAAGCCCAAAACCAATTCTAACCCAACCATGGCAGCCAATATTAGGGTTTTTCTTTGCCTATAAGTAATTTCTTAGGGTGTTCTTGCCTCTTTTTAGGTTTGCCCTAATTTTGGAGGAGAGGTATTTTTCCCTTTGCTATAAAATCCCATTTTATTCATTTTAACTCCTTTTTAACCCTAGTCTTTTGCATTAGGATCTAATTTATGTTTGTTTACTGATTTTGAGGATCACCTCAGTTTGTGTGCTATTTGGAGAATTGCAGTTGCCATTTGGAATCCCCTCTTTGAAGCTTTTCTTGAGTTTTGATACTCAATAGGTAAACTATCTAAACCCTTGTTTTTTCCTGATTTCTTTGCATATAAGGATAGGTTTAGGGGTTACCTAACTGTCCACGAGATTTGGGCACAATTTGTGTCCATTTTGTGTCCGTATCGGACACGTATCGTATTGGTAATATAGGTGTTTGTAGAAATGCCGCATAGGAATCTATTTTTGTATTTTTGAAAAGTGATTGCATAGATTTGTAGATCTAGGTGAGTGTATTAATATTTGTGAAGGTGGTATGGTATTTTGTGTCCATTTGTGTCGTGTATTTTCACTTGGACACGTAGCACGAGCCTGTAGGCCGTGTCCTGCATCTCGGGGGCTATATCTCGGGATACAGGAAACGTCGTGACCTAAAATTTTGGAGGAAACATGGGGCAATGTCTGCCACCATGCTCCCAAAATTTGGGAGCATGACATGCACTACACGTGGAGATATTCCGCTTGCACTGGCCGCACGCTGTCGCACGCGGGCGGCTGTGCGCGTGCACAGGCACGGCTGACACGTGAATCGTGTCGTGTCTGTGTGTCACGTAGACACGTATCAGGGTGACACAGTCCTAGACCTACCCTAGGCGCATCTCTGGACACGAACACGAGTTGTGTCGTGTCGTGTGTCGCGTGTGAGATGCGCGTGCATGCGTGCACGACGATTATTTGTGCACAGTGCGTGTCTGTGTTCGTGCAGTTATTTTGGACACGATTCGTGTCCAATTCTTGGACACAAGGACCCTACCTAGTACCCTCACATGTGTGGCACCTAGTACCAACTTGTTATTTGTGATTTTGATGGCTTTTTGAATTCGAATTTCTTATGTACACTGATACACTGATACCATGTGGCTGAGATGTGTTTTCCTAAATTTGATTTTTCTTTTTCCTGTTTTCATGATGATTAAATGTTAAATAGGACTCACCTATACGTGTATTTATAGATGAATATGTAGTCGTGTTTGTGTAGGGAAAAGGGAATCACTGATTTGGTTTTTGCAATTTGGATGGGGGTTTTCAAGTCATAGGTTCAGGAAAAACTGAACCTGAGATTGAATATAAATTTAACTCTTCACATTGCCTACACATTTCTGAAAGCTATGTTACTTCTTACACACACATTGATTCACAATTTACACTCTCACACACACACATAGTCCTGTGAATCACACACACAAAACCCTTTAAACTGTCACACAAACTCACACATGAATTTCCCCCTCAACACACACACACACATATGAATTAACTCTCACACACCCAATTCCATTTTCACTGTCACTGTTCTTATGTATCTCACACACACAGTCACTTATACATACATATTCTCATAGCACACACACACCCATGTGAATGACACATACACAAATTCACATCAGTTTCCTCTCACAATTTCCCTCACACTCACTCATATTGCTATCCACACTGTCACACACACAAACTGAAATTAACTCTTACATTTCCCTCCACACATGACATATCAAACACACATTGGTTCACTGTTTTCAGCCACAAGCCATCCCATTTCTGAAATCTGTTAGCACCCTCACATTGCCTCCACACATGACACACACATATGAAATTGACACTCACATCACTCTTGCCACACTCTACACTATTTCACTTCACTTCTTTACATGTACACACACTTGACACTCTTTCACTCTTTTTTTATCTCACTATATATAATAAATATATATGTAGTGTATGTATATGCCTATATATATATAGATGTAAATATGCATATTGATATGATATGGATAATGTATATAGTGTTTGTATATATATATGTGTATAGGTATGTGTGTTGGGTTATAGACTTGTATAGCCTTGGTTAAGACCTAGTTAGACTAGCATAGGCTAATTTGACTAGTTTAGACTTGGTTAGCCCTAGTTGACCTAGTTTGACTTCTATAGTTGACCAAGTTGACCAAGAGTTGACCTTGGTCTAGATTGACCTAGAATCATGTAGAATGCATAGTAGGACTTCAAATTACTATTTTAGACTTGTTGTGACTTGTACTGTTCTATAGGAGACAGACACCACTCCTCGGACAATATATTCTCTTCGGACATTCAGGATACCAGGCAAGTACATTTTCTGATCATTTCATATCCGGTTAGAATTATTCTCCTGCTTTAAATTACTTTACTTGATGCTGTCACGTTGATCACACGGATTAGTACTATATGGATCCCTTTTTGAGATGTTATCCCCTCAGGAAGCATCGGATACTACATGTTCTGTGTGTTTCACTTACATTGTGTATCACTATGCTTCATGGTTCATTGAATCACTTGTGACATGTACTCTCATGATCACAGAGTCTTTCTTGAATCCTCCCATTTATGGGCATTCCTAGAATTTCTATTTATGGGACTATCATGTACCACCCTTCGGGGGCCGTTACATGAATCATAACATAACCTGGCTGGATCCTTGTGTATTGATTGGGGGTACGGGAGAGTAGAAGTGGACATGTGAATAATATCCAAGTAGTGTAGCATCAGAATCCTTCCGTAGTGTAGCATCAGAATCGTCCTATGCCATTTGTTTGCCATTGATTATAAAAGAACAGAACAGTTATATGGAGGACTGAACTTTTACTTCACAACACAAACTCGCTCGTACAAAGAAATTATAGGGACGAAAACCTAGGTACAGCAGTCTAAGTACAATTGTTTAGTTTTGATTCTGGGGGGTGACGGTAGAGGCTCGAGAAAGCGACGGCCGCTCTACCTTACTCCTTGGACGATAGGACGTAGCCTTCGCTCTGATGAAGAAATGCTCTTAGGGTGGGAAGACTCTTCTGTGCGCGCCTTTAGTCTCTCTGTGTGTCCAGCCGGGTGGAAAGAATCTCTTTTGCAAGGGAATAACACCTTGCTATATTTTTTGTTTCTCTGGATCCGATCTCTTTGCAAAGGAATGGTACCTTGCTATTTATAGTAGTGGGGTGTGATCATTAGGTTTGCAATGATTCCCTTCTTGAAAAGTCGGCGGCCAATCATCTGGGCCATTAATCTTGATTGTATTACATCTGGGCAATTGATTCTTGATTGCGCCAAATCTGTATGGGCAATTAATGTTGATTGCAATAAATCTTCATAATTTGTTATGACAAGCTCGGATCTTCCGCCACGTGTCCTATTTACTTAATCACAACAAATCTGATTTGATTTGAGTAATAATTGTGATTGCACTAAATCTGGTTATCAGGATTTACGAGCAGCCATAACTCCGAGGGGATAAGACAGCCACGTATCTCAACTTGTCATGAGGATCGCCACGTGTCTCAACCGTCATGAGCGGGGCGTCTGACAGAGCCGCATGAGTGCGGTCTAAGTGAACCGCATATGGGTGACCCCCAAGTCCTAGCCGCATAAAAGTAACCGCCGCATGGGGGCAGCAGCTTCGTGAAGGAGACGACCGCAAGAAAGAGGCAGTTGAATGAAGCGGGCAGCCACATGAAGGAAGCAGCCTCATAAAGTGGGCAGCCGCATGCAGCCGCATGAAGTGGGCAGCCGTATAAAGAAAGTAGCCTCATGAAGTAGACAGCCGCATGAAGTGGGCAGCCGCATGAAGGAAGCAGCCGCATGAATGACGCAGCCGCATGCAGCCGCATAAAGTGGGCAGCCGCATGAAGGAAGTAGCCTCATGAAGTGGGCAGCCGCATACAGCCGCATGAAGTGGGCAGCCGCATGAAGGAAGCAGCCTCATGAAGTGGGCAGCCGCATGCAGCGGACAGCCGCATAAAAATTGACAGCCGCATAGGATGGCAGCCGCATGGAGCGGACAGCCGCATAGGGGTGCTTGGGACTTGACGAATCATGCCAAAAAGATTTTCTTCTTTTCCCAAAGAGTACGCCATCATCATTCCAGCTTTTATGTCAGAGCTGTCATTCATTATGTCAGTACTGTCGTCAGAGTAATTAATTAGGAGGCGGCTTTATGGCCGGCTGTAGAGGAGAACTGTTTAGGGCCACGTGGCTCTTTTTTGAGCCGCATAGGGCTACCCGAGCCGCATGAGGCTCTAAAAGATTTTGAACCGTATAAGTCATTAATAGATTTCTGAGCCGCATAAGTAACCTTCCGTTGGAGCCGCATGGGCTTTTCTCTGTTCTTTTCCATGCTTCTACAAGACCCCCTTCAAAGTTTTTAATTTGCAAAATTGAAATACTTTGAATTAGAAGCATGGCTATGTTCATATAAGCTCTTCTAGCCGCATAGGCTTCCTGGCTGCATGGGCTTCTTAGCCGCATGAGATGTTCTGGCCGCATGGCCTTGCTAGCCGCATGAGATGTTCTGGCCACATGGCCTTTCTAGCCGCATGGGCCGTTTCTGGCCGCATGGCCTGTCTGGCCGCATATGCTCTCTGCCACTTCTTCTTGCCACGTATGTATCTCATTTATTGCCCTTGATTTGCTTGAGATTTAAAGCCGCCTTTTGGGACATGATCCCAAGGGTCGGTTCGGATTTGCCTCGATGACTGAAGAGTCAGTTTTACAACATGCGGATCGAAGCGTCCCCTCCTTTTCTGCCTATAAATAAGAGCGTCTTTTGGGTAGAGAGGCTTCTTTACTTTCTTCTGCCTTCAACTCTTCTTGCCCTAGATTTTTGCCTTCGTCTTCCTTCTCCGATCATCATCGACAATGGCCCCGAAGTCTTCCAAGGCTACGACTGCGGCGAAGGGTAAGGGAGTGGCTTCTTCATCAGCCACGGTGCCTGAAGTCCACCCCGACGTTCACCCCCCTATTGCTGGTAAGGGTTTGGGCGGATCACATGTTTTGAAACCATACCAAAGACGGCTCTGCTGCATGCTTTATGCACAAGACTTTAATGCGTTTCTCGTTTTTGTCGAACTGTTCAATTTGCAGGGGCTGTATGTACGTCCCATGTCCGAGCCGCATGGGGGTATACTCCATGTCCGAGCCGCATGGGAGTTGTCTAGTGGCCGCATAGATACTTCACAAACTGAACCGCATAATGACCCTTCGAACAGAGCTGCATATGTCCCTCTGAGTCGAGCCGCATGAAGCCCTCTCAAACAGGGCCGCATGAGTTCGTCTGGATTGGGCCACATAAGGCTCTGACCATCTAACTTTGTTTCTTTTTAATTTTGATTCTTGCAGGATCCCTGCCGAAGGCTGAGATCATTGTGAAGGAAGAGCTGCTGCCTCCTCTCAAACAAGAGTCATCGTTTGTTAAGGAGGAGGTAATACCAACAACGGAGGAACAGAAAGGAGAGCTGGCGCCCATTGCTGTAAAGGAGGAGCCCCAGTACATGTAGTAATTTTGCCTTTCAAATAAAAGAGTATGCTTCATTCTATGCTTCATTTGTACTGCTTATTGTGTTTATGGTGTTGTGGTATTGGCCCTACTGGAGGACTGTTTGTGGACTTGTTACCCTGGGTATACCTCGGGTTTAGGTACAGATAACAAGTTGACGGGGATACTTGGAACAATTCCACAGTAAGGTGGCTATAGACGTTCCTGGTATCGGGAGAAAGAATGCCATGGAGCAGCTGGGCCCCCGGGGCATGATGAGAAATGAGGGGCAGGTACTAGGAAACTTAGTACATCATTTGTGGTCAGCAGTGGACATTTGTGGTCAACAGAGAACATTTGTGGGCCTATTATCCTTGGCGTACCCTGGTTTTTTTTTGGTACGGATAATAAGTCGAGAGGGAACCAACATACTTACTCAGAGGTAATAAGGACGTGGTAAATATGAGGGTTTCTTCGATGGAGCCTTCCCACTCAGAGGTAATGAGGACATGGCAGGAGTGGGCTCCATGAAGGGTACATAGAACAACTCAGAGGTAATGAGGACGTGGAAGTTCTACGTGAGGGGCGGTTTGCTTTTGATGGAAGGGAAACAACTCAGAGGTAGCATCGACGTGGTTGCTTTGAAGCATTTGTGGATCTGTTACCCTTTTCGTGCACTGAGAGTGCAGGTATTGGATCATAAGGAGGGAGCTCTTCTTGGGAAGAAAGTTCAGAGGTATAATCATACATGACTTACTACCTAAAAGATGCGATATAGATTCATCTGTAGTGACCAGAGTGTAAGTCCAGCGGTACCTGCGGGTACATAACTTGACAATCTGGGGGATTTTGAATCGGCATGTGAGTTCAGTGGTACGGAAGGGTACATGACTCGTCATTCTGGAAGATTTGTAGTCGGGATATGAGTTCAGCGGTACCAGCGGGTACGTAACTCATTGCTTCGGAAGATTTATTTTCGGGATGTGAGTTCAGCGGTACCAGAGGGTACGTAACTCATTGCTTCGGAAGATTTATTTTCGGGATGTGAGTTCAGCGGTACCAGAGGGTACGTAACTCATCACTGTGGCAGACTTATAGTCGGGATGTGAGTTCAGCGGTACCAGGGAGTACGTAACTCATTGCTTCGGAAGATTTATTTTCGGGATGTGAGTTCAGCGGTACCATAGGGTATATAACTCATCACTGTGGCAGACTTGTAGTCGGGATGTGAGTTCAGCGGTACCAGCGGGTACATAACTCAACACCCCGGCAAATGTTGTTTCAGACGTAATACTTCTTTAGGAACTTGCCGTTGATGGACAACATGAGCAAGTCTCCATTTTGTTTTGCGACGTGGTAAGCTCCATTGGAGAATACAACATCGATGATGAACGGGCCTTCCCACTTTGGCTGGAACTTGCCGACGGTTTTGTGAGTCATAACCATCGGCCTCCGAACTGCCAGAAAACAAGGTCGCCCACTTGGAATGTTCTGATTTTAACCTTCTTGTTGAAGGCTCCGGAGATACGTGACTGGTACAGCTCGATTTGTTATTGAGCTAATAGGCGCTTCTCATCCAAGGCCTCCAACTCTTGCAGTTGGCGATGGTGATTATCATCTGTTGTCAATCTGTATGTGACAGCGACGCGAAGTGAGGGGATTTGAGTCTCTAGTGGGAGAATTGCCTCGCTTTCGTATACCAGGAAGAATGGTGTGTTCCCGGTGGCAGTCCGTACGGTAGAGCGGTATGCCCACAAGCATTCGCCGAGCTTTTCATTCCAGTCGCGTTTGTTTGATGACACGAACTTCTTGAGAAGCTTGATGATTGTTTTGTTAAATGCTTCAGCCAGACCATTAGCCGATGGGTTGTATGGTGTTGAAGCAATATTCTGGATTCGGTGTTTGTCGCAAAACTGATAGAAGGCGTGGCTTACGAACTGCGGACCATTGTAATGGATGATCCTTCGGGGCAGTCCGAAGCGATAAATGACGTGATGCTTGATGAAGCTGATCACGTTTGAAGTCTTTATTTCTACAAGCGGAACAGCCTCCGCCCATTTGGAGAAGTAATCTGTGATTACGAGTATGAAGCGATGTCCTCTGGACGAAGGTGGAGTGATCGGACCAATGATGTCCATTCCCTATGCTTCGAAGGGCCAGGATGCCACCGTCGGATGTAGAAACTTGGATGGCTGGTGGATGAAATCTGCGTGGACTTGACAGGCTTTGCATTTTCGTGCATAGTCTATTGCATCCGTAACCATCATGGGCCAGTAGTAGCCAATTCGGCGAAGACGATCCTGTAGTTTCGGGCCAGGCTGATGGACCCCACAGATGCCATCATGAGCTTCACGCACGGCTTCTTTGGCTTCTATATTCGACAGACATCGAAGCAGTAATCCATCATATGATCGCCGATATAGCATTTTCGTCTCTGTATCGTAGAAGAATCTGAGGGAACGTCTTCTGATAGAAGTGGCTTCCTTCAGATTCTCTGGCAGGATGTCATATACTACAAAGTCAATGAATGGTTGTCTCCAGTCTGGTGCTTCATCGACGGTCAGCGTGGAGTAACTCTCAACACATTGAACATTATTCCTGGGATAGACCAACTCACGGCCTATGATGTCAACCAGATGATGAGCATGATTCAAAACTGTTAAGGAAACGGCAAGGCCTGCTAGGGCATCGGCTTCAATGTTCTGGAGCCTGGGAACGTGCTCTATGAAGAAATCTTCCAAGGACGAGATGATGTCAATTGCTATTTGGTGATAGGGGATCATGTCTTCGTGGCGAACCTCATATGAACCCCGAATCTGATTGACGATTAACTGTGAATCGCCATATGCTTCAAGGTGCTCTACCCCAGTTTTTTTGCAAGTCGGAGGCGGATGACCAAAGCATTGTACTCAGCTACATTATTTGAACAGGTCTCCGTGAGGGAATAAGCTCGATTGATCACCAACCCGGTGGGAGAAATTAGTACTATTCCGACTCCAGCGACGATGTTGCCCTTGGGCCCAGTTCTAGATGCGCTGTCGAAGAACATTCACCATATGGTACCATAGGAGCCTATATTTGAATTAGCGACCTCGTCTGGAATCTCTTCGTCTATTTTGGTTGACTCCAAACCTAGATGAGCTGCTAAAAAGTCTGCCAGAGCTTGACCTTTAACAGCCTTTTGCGGAACAAAGATCATATGGTAGGAGGACAATAATATCGCCCAGGTAGCGAGACGAGAGCTGAGTGCGCCTGGTTTAGTCATGAGGACCCTGAGGGAGTTGACTCTTGATATGACGTAGATGGTTTGTCCTGTGACGTAGTGTCGCATCTTTTGAATGGCGAAAACCAGAGCAAGGCACTCTTTCTCTATGGCAGTGTATCGATGCTCTGGCCCCATCATCATTCGACTGAGGTAATATATGGCTTGCTCATGGCCTACATCGTTGTTTTGTGCTAGCAGAGCACCGAGAGAATGTTCTATTGCTCATACATAGAGCAAGAATGGTCTTCCAGCAATCGGGGCTACCAGGACCAGATGGTTCGTCAGGTATTCTTTGATGCTGTCGAAGGCACGCTGGCATTCTTCATCCCATACGAATGAAACGCCCTTCTTCATGAGGTGGGTGAAAGGCTGGCATCGTCCGGAGAGGTTGGAGATAAATCTCCTGATGTAGGCTAGCCTCCCTTGAAGGCCTCGGAGTTCACGAAGATTTCTCGGGGGACCCATCTCCATGATTGCCTTCGTCTTCTCAGGGTCTACGTGGATACCCTGGAAGGTGATGATGAAACCCAAGAACTTCCCGCTGGATATGCACATGAAGGATTTTGTGGGATTCATTTTCAAATTGTGCGCTCGCATTAGGTCGAACACTGTCCTCAGATCATGCAGATGATCTTCCTTAGAGCAGCTTTTGACGGCGATGTCGTCGACGTAGAATTCCACTGTCTTGCGTAAGTGGTCTCTAAAGACGACACTCATAGCTCTTTGATAGGTGGCACCAGTATTCTTTAAACCGAAAGGCATAACTGTGTAACAGTATGTGCCAATCGGTGTTCGGAATGATGTGTGCTTCTCGTCGTCGGGAGACATCTTGATTTGGTTATATCCCGAGAAACCATCCATGAATGATATGCGCTCGAAGCTACAGGTGTTGTCAATCATAATGTCCGTGATAGGGAGAGGAAACTCATCTTTAGGACACCCCTCGTTCAGATTGTGAAAGTCGATGCAGATTCAAATCTTTCTACTTTTCTTGAGGACCGGTACTATATTGGCGACCCAGTCAGGATGCTGTTCCTCACGGATGAAGCTGTTGGCTATCAGTTTGTTTACCTCGGCTTCGATGGCATTCATGATGTCAGGACGGAAGCGACGTTGCTGTTGCTTGACTGGTTTTGCGTCCGGACGGATGTTGAGTTTGTGAAGTACAATCTCGGGGTTCAGTCCTGGTATATCTTCGTAGCTCCAGGCAAACACGTCGATGTATTCTCTGACAAGTTGCAGTAGTGATTCTCGCTCTTTGTCTGTCAGATCCTTGCTGACGAAGATGGGCTTTGGAGAGGACCCATCACCGAGATCGACTTGTACAACTTCATCCTCGGTGGAAGGCTCTCTTTGTTCGAACCGCTTCTTCCACTGCGCATCTAGTTGTTGTACCCATGGCTCTAGCTCAAGAAGTTCGGGAATGTCTTCATCTTCTTCGTAGGCGTCGACAAATACCATATTGATGGACCAGACTTGCCTGAGCATGTCCCTGATGCTGACATCTGAATCGGAAGTGGATGATCCGGTTGAGTGTGAATGCCAGTCGCATTCCTCGTATGAGCTTTCAGGGGTTGTTGCCGGTGTAACATAACCTAGCCCACATCTGGTTTGTTGTAGTAGTCTCGTGGTTTCCCACCCGGGACCGACGATTGTAAGGGTAATCGCCGTCCAGTGCCGTAGTTCAAGCCTGGTGTAGTTTCCAGATCATACCCTTGTTTTTGCATAAGGTACTTGGATCGAGAACTATACAGATAAAGGGGCAATCTCTCGGTGTCGGGTTCGAGATCAACTTCTTCTACCCTGAAGGGTTATGGATGATTCTTTCGGCCGAAGATGATTGGATGATCCTCTCCCTTGATTATACGGTAAGCGTCTTCCACTGGAGTTAGTTGGTTTACGGTGTAGACATTTGTTACCTGTGTGTGCAGGTGAGTGCCCATGTCATGTTCCATAGCGTACATTGTACAAAGCTTATTAAGCTCGAGATAATTCAAAGATAACCCTTTATTGATGAAGTAAGGTATCTTTTCTAGTGGGATTACATCATCTGTGGATGGCACATCAGTATAAGCAGCCACATACTTGGCCAGCTCTGACTCTTCTTCAGCCACCCCTTTATAAATGCAGACTGAGAGGATAACTTGGGCAGCTTGATTATCTGGGGCTCCATTGGTGGAGCAGAACGTGGAGTCGTTGGCGTACTAGCTACCCCCAGTTTGGTGCTCGGTGCTGGGCAGGGAGTTGTCGGCTGGCTAGAAGTCCCTGGCTTAGCGCTCGACTGCCGATTCATTCTGGGAAGACGGATCGTCATGGGCTTGACAGAGGGATTGAGCTCCTCTGTTTGTTACTGGCTAGCTTTAGACAGCCTGATTGTCAGTGGCTCTGTCGTGGGTCTTGGCGCTTGGCCAGACCTTGGTAGTCGGATTACCATATGTTCCTCCTGTGTAGAGAGGCTAATTGCGTCCTTACGCAGGATGGCTGTAAGGGGCGCAGTTATGCCAGGCTTGCGGGCTTGGAGGTGGATTGTCAGAGGTTCTTCTGATCCAGATGCTGCCTCAGTTTGAGCTTGAATATCTTCTTCGACGAGATGCTTCTTCAACTTCTCATACAAGCATGAGTCTGAGTAGTAGGATTCGACCCCTTTGAAGGGATCGATGTCGGCAAATTCTATTCTCACGAAGCCGTGCTTGTCGACGTACTTGAAGCACTGGTGTAGTGTGGAGGGCACGATCATATAATCGTGTATCCAAGGATACCCCAGGAGAATATTGTAGGAAGTGTCTGCATCTATGACATAACAGGTCACTTCCGACTGAAGGTCGCCGATTTGGCACTTTAGGCGAATCTTTCTGATCGGATAGCTCCTGCCCGAATTAAAACTGCTGATGGCGGTGCTTGTCGACGTCAGGCGATGCATTGGGATGCGCATATGGTGTAGTAAGCTTTTTGGGATGATGCTCATGGAAGAACCGGGGTCAATATGCATCCGGTCCACCTTGATATCGCCAATGTATCCAGTATAATACAGAGGGCGATCATGCAGGTTGGTCTTGATAAGCATATCCTGCGGAGTGAAGTCGATGTTGGGCATTGGGCCTGTGCAAGCGCTGTCCTGGAGATCTGCAAGCGGGCTTTTCCCAGTGAGGTTGGACTGAGCTAGATATGCGTCGACATTCTGGAGTGCCTTGCTTAGTGCGACGCGAACATCCTTGGAGAGTCTCAGGAGTTCGTATAGCGATAGTTTGGCCGGTGTGTTGGCCAATTGTGCCAAGATGTCAAAGTTGTACGGCCTCTCCAACCCATGAGGCATTTTCCTTCGAAGCGGTTTGTCAAAACGAGTCTCCTTCGGCCTAGGCTTGTCGGTCGTCGAAGGCTGTGAAGGTCCGGGAGCATCAGCGGCTGTCGGCTGATGGTCCTCAGCTGAGTTACCCGGTGGAGGTTGGGTTTGTACGCCGGAGCGGGTAACAACAGTAGTAGCCTCTTCGACCTCTGTCGAGATCGTGCGGCATGATTTGACTTTTCCATTCTTCTTCTTGCTGGTGGAGGGAGGTGCGGACTGAGTCACCTCAGGTACCAAGTCCGGATGGACCCACTTGATCTCTCCTCGTAATGTGGTAAGGGAAACTAGACCAGCAGCTTGGTCTCGGGGAGGTGGAAGGTTAGCGACATCCATCCTTGCTCGGGGGACAGGTACTACTCCGTCTTGAGTCTTTGTCAGAAGGAAGTTACCGAATTGTACTGACACCATATTAGCTGCTACGGTCACCTCTTCGAAATCAATGTCCAGGGCCTTAGAATCGATGAGGCTGGATGTATCACTTCAGTTGGTAGCAATCGTGTATGGCATGGTGGACATAGCGATGATAGTGGCAGTATTTGGGGTTCTCTAAATCTGCAGGACGAGGCTCACGCCTGGAAGAAAGGAGCTGAATTCATCCTCCTTGGATGAGCATGTCTAAGATGGGTTTAACATGGCCATCCTCGAAGGAGTAGGTCATCTGAGGCCACTGCTTTTCTGCTGGCTTTGATTCGGGCTTTGGGGCTATGTCGGCCACCATAGCCTGCTTGCCCTTGTTGTCTCGGTTGCTGGAGGAGTTACCACCGTTGTTGTTGTTGACGTTAGGGCGCTTGCCCTTGTCTTCTCCTTCCGAGATGTGCAATCCCAGTTGGCGGGCTTTCTTTACCTTGTCTTCTGCGCTAGTGGCACTGATGATGAACGTCTTCCAATCCTTGAATTGACTTTTGCCCATCCAGAGGCTGATTGTGGGAAGCAGTCTCTTTTGGCAAATTTCAATCAAGGAGGAATCAGGGTTACCGGAAGGCAGCTTTATCGCGGTTTGGCAAAACTGCTCGATATAGTTTCTTGTCAGCTCTTTTTCTCCCTGAACAACGTCTATGAAGGTGGACATTGTCACGTCTTGTCCTACTTCGTAGAACCTCTCCAAGAACATACGTTTGAAGCCGGTGAAGGAGTGGATGCAATTGTCCGACAAGTTGCGGTACCAGTCGAAGGCGACCCCTTTCAATGCTCCGATGAACAGCTGCGTAAGGATGGCATTGTCATGAGGCAGATGGTCGGTTGTGACTTCGAAGTAAGTGATGTACCTGCTTGCAGATGTATTCCCATCATATGGATTGATATGGAATCGTTTATATTTTGGTGGGAAGGGAACATCTCTCCACGCAGCGGGATATGGTTGTCGTATTCTGAGGTCTTGGCAGTTTTCTCGGGCATGGAACATAGCTCGGAGCTCCTGGACCTCTCTGTTTGCCATAAAATATAAAAGAACAGAACAATTATCGGAGGACCGAACTTTTACTTCACGTTACAAACTCGTTTGTACAAAGAAAGCCTAGGGACAAAAACCTAGGTACAGCAGTCTAAGTACAATTGTTTATTTTTTATTCTGGGGGGTGACGATAGAGGCTCGGGAAAGCGACGGCCGCTCTGCCTTACTCCTTGGACGATCGGTATGCAGTCTTGGCTCATTGTGAAAAGATGGTTGGCGTTGACGAAGAAATGCTCTTCTTGCTCCTCTGTTGCTCTTCAGGCTTCTCTCTCTCTCTGTGGATTCTTTTCTCTGACTATTGGGGAGTCCCTCTGTATATGCGTATTTTTTTCTGAAATTGTATATCTTTTTCTCTTCGATCTTGTATATCTTTACAAGGGAATGGCACCTTGCTATTTATAATAGTGGGATGTGATCATTAGGATTGCCAATGATTAGCTCTTGGAGATGGCGGCAGCCTATAGATTGGTCAATCTAGGCCATTCATCTTGATTATGATGAATCTGGGCCATTAGGTGTAGATTATACCAAATCCTATGAGCAATTAATGCTGATTGGAATAAATCTTCCTTATACTGATCTTCTGATATCTGCGAATAAATTAGATCTATTCTTCTGCCACGTGTCCCAGATTTATTGGTATTTGACCCAATCTTTAATGGTAGCAAATCTGAGGAATTTAATCGGTTTAGGACACGTATCCTAGGATCTGCTGGAGGGATCTGGACCGCATGACTAGTGAGCCACATATGTATGTGAGCTGCATATGGTTAAGCCCACGTGTCATGGCTGCATGGGCAGTGGCCCTCCCTTGAGCCTTCTAATCACAGAGGAGTAATCCTTGTGGGCCGCATAGGTATATATCCGCCTGGGCCGCATAGACATGATCTTTTTGAACCGCATGAGACAACCTCGTTCGAGCCGCATGAGACTTTCATAGCCTGAGCCGCATAGGATGGATTCACTCTGAGCCGCATAGGAAGTCCTTTGTTCGAGCCGCATGAGGCTTCTATAGTCTGAGCCGCATAGGATTTATTCTGAGCCGCATGAGAAGCGAGCCGCATACGAATGCCCACGTGGCAAGGCCACGTGGCATTTTTTTGTGGCTCTCAGGGAATTTGTGTCAGAGATTTCTTTCCTCTTCCCTAGAGATTCATCATTATGACAGCGTCATAATTACCTGCTTTTGTGTCAGGGCTGTCAACTTTTCAGAGGGGTCAGCCGTCGTAGCAATTAATGCAGCATGGGTCGGGAGGGAGCACTATCAGACCACGTGTCCTCTGAGCCGCATGAAATGCCTTGAGCCGCATAGCCCCCTATGCCGCATGATTCCATGAGCCGCATGAGTCCTCTGAGCCGCATGGAACTTTCCTGGCCGTATGAATCATTTCCTTTAGTATTTTCCATGCTTCTACAGGACCCCCTTCAAAGTTTTTAATTTGTAAAATTGAAATACTTTGAATAAGAAGCATGGCCGGGTTCCTCTAGCCGCATATGGAATTCTGTCCGTATGGATATCTTGGCCGCAGGGGACTTTTGAGCCGTATGGCCATTCGAACCGCATATACCCTTTGTCACGTCATTATGTCATGCGTGTAGATCTTTTTGGGACAGGATTCCAAGAGCTCAGTCTTTAAATGGCTGGTTTTGCTCGATAGCCGAAGAGTCGTTCGCGTTTGCACGAGGCGTCGGTCCATAGTTTTCTGTCTATAAATAGAAGGGTATTTAGACAGTCTTCTCTCTTAGGCTCTTTTTGACTCAGATTTTTGTTGTGTTTTCTTCCTCTGATCATCAGACAACAATGGCACCCAGGGCTTCTAAGGCTGTGAAGAAGGCTGTGGCGAGGAGTAAGAAATCGGCTTCGCCCTCAACTGTCACGCCCCCCGTTCGTCTTGACGTTCATATTGCCATCGAATGTAAGGATTAGGTAGTCGATTTGAAACCCTAACAGAGCCTACTTCACTGCATACTCCAGACTTTGACATGAACTTCTCAAACTACACGGTCCGCATACAGAGTCTTCCTACTCAGAGTCGCCATTTTTTTTTCAAATGTAGAGTCTTCCTACTCAGAGGTAAAGAGAACATGGCAGGAGTGAACTCGACGGAGGATATTGATGGTCAACAGAGGACATTTGTGGACCTATTACCCTTGGTGTACTCCGGTTGTGGGTACATATAATAGGTCGAAAGGGGGTCATCATACTTACTCAGAGGTAATAAGGACATGGCAAGTATGAAGGTTTCTTCGACGGAGCCTTCCCATTCAGAGGTAATGAGGACATGACAGGAGTGGGCTCAATGAAGGAGGGCACATAGAACAACTCAGAGGTAATGAGGACATGGAAGTTCTACGTAGGGGGTGATTTTTTTTTTGGCGGAGGTGGAATGGCTCAGAGGTAATGAGGACATGGCCGTCTTAGAAATTTGTGGACCCGTTACCTTTGTTGTGCACTGGGAGTACAGGTATTAGATCATGAGGGAGGATCTCTTGTAGGAAGAAAGTTCAGCGGTATGATTATACATGACTTTCTTTCAAAAGAGTGACCGGGATGTAAGTTCAGGGGTACCGATGGGCACATAACTCGACAATCCATGAATGTTGGAATCAAAGTGTAAGTTCAGAGGTACCAGCAGGTACATGACTTGGGAATTTGGGATATCTTTATGGAAGAAGGGCATGAGTTCAGCGGTACACGCGGGTACATGACTCAAAAATCTGGAATATTGTGCGTGCGAGCTCAGCGGCACCAGCGGGTACGTGACTCGAGAATCTGGAGAATGGTGAGTGTGAGTTCAGCGGTACTAGCGGGTACGTGACTCAATGATCTGGCAAACTATAAGGGTGAGTTCAGTAGTATCAGCGGATACATGACTCAATAATCTGGAAATTTATGGAGCGAGTTCAGTGGTACCAGCGGGTACGTGACTCGAGGATCTGGAGAATATTATTTAAATATAGTATTTCTTCAGGAACTTGCCGTTGACGGGCAACATGAGCAAATCCCCATTCTGTTTGGCGAGGCGGTAAGCACCGTTGGAGAACACGGCCTCGATGACAAATGGACCTTCCCATTTTGGCTGGAACTTGCCGGCGGTCTTGTGAGTCATGACCATCGGCCTCCGGACTGCCAGAACAAGATCACCCACTTGGAATGTTCTAATTTTGACCTTCTTGTTGAAGGCTCCTGAAATGCGTGCTTGGTATAGCTCGATCCTTTGCTGGGCTAGGAGGCATTTTTCATCTAAGGCCTCTAATTCTTGCAGTCGACGTCAGTAGTTATCATCCGTTGTCAATTGATAAGTGAGGGCGATGCGGAGTGAGGATATTTGAGTCTTTAATGGGAGAACTGCCTCACTTCCGTACACTAGGGAGAATGGCGTGTTCCCGGTGGCTGTTCGAATTCTGGTGCGATAAGCCCATAAGCATTCACCGAGCTTCTCATTCCAGTCGCGCTTGTTGGAGGAGACGAACTTCTTGAAGAGTTTGATGATTGTTTTGTTGAACGCCTCTGCTAACCCGTTTGTCGCCGGGTTGTACGGCGTCAAAGCGATATTCTGAATATGGTGTTTATCACAAAACCGATAGAATACGTGGCTTGCAAACTGCGGACCATTATCATTGATGATTCTTCGAGGCAGTCCAAAGCGGTAGATGACGTGATGCTTAAGGAAGCTGATCACGTTTGAAGTCTTGACTTCTGTGAGTAGGACAGCTTCCGCCCATTTGGAGAAGTAATCAGTGATCGCGAGTATGAAGCGATGTCCACTGGAGGAAGGTGGGGTGATTGGACCAATGATGTCCATTCCCTATGCTTTGAATGGCCAGGATGCCGCCGTCGGATATAGAAATTCGGATGGTTGGTGAATGAAGTCCGTGTGGACTTGGCAGGCTTTGCATTTTCTAGCATATTCTATCGCATCTGCCACCATAGTGGGCCAATAGTAGCCCATTCATCGAAGGCGGTCCTGCAATTTTGGGCCAGGCTGGTGGGCCCCGCAGACACCGTCATGAGCTTCTCGTACTGCTTCTTTGGCTTCTGCGTTTGACAGATACCGAAGTAATAATCCGTCGTAGGAACGACGATACAGCATCTTCGTCTCTGTATCGTAGAAGAATCTGAGAGAACGCTTTCTGATGGAAATGGCTTCCTTTGGGTTCTCGGGCAGGATGTCGTAGACGACGAAGTCGATGAATGGTTGTCTCCAATCTGGGGCATCATCGATCGTCTGTGCGGAATAACTTGCCACGAATTGCACATTGTTTTTGGGACAGACCAGTTCATGGCCTATCACTTTCACTGATTGGCGATCATAATTCGGAACTGCTAGGGAAGCGGCAAGACCAGCTAGGGCATCAGCTTCGATATTTCGGAGTCTGGGGACGTGCTCGATGAAGAACCCCTCAAATGACGAGATGATATCGATTGCTATTTGGTGATAAGGGATCATGTCTTCGTGGCGGACTTCGTACGAGCCCCGGATCTGATTGACGATTAGTTAGGAATCGTCGTATGCTTCAAGGTATTCTACCCCCAGTTCTCTTACAAGTTGGAGGTCAATGACCAGAGCGTTATACTCGTCCACATTGTTAGAACAGGGTTCTGTGAGGGAATAGGCGTAGTTGATCACCAATCCGGTAGGGGAGACTAGCACTACCCCGACTCCGACGACTATGTTGCCTTTAGGTCCGGTCCTCGAAGCACCGTCGAAGAACATTCGCCATATAGCCTCGTGAGAGGTTGTATGCGAGTCGGCGACCTCGTCTGGAATCTTTTCGTATATCCTGGAGGACTCTGAGCCCGGATGGGCTGCTAAGAAGTCTGCCAGGGCTTGACCTTTGACTGCCTTTTATGGGACGAAGATCATATGATAAGGGGACAGCAATATTGCCCATGTAGCGAGGCGAGAGCTGAGTGCCCCTAGTTTAGTCATGAGGACTCTGAGATGGTTGACCCGTGAGATCACATGTATCGTTTGTCCGGTGATATAGTGTCGCATTTTCTGAATGACGAACACCAAGGCGAGGCATTTCTTCTCTACAGCGGTGTATCGGTGCTCGGGTCTAACCATCATTCGGCTGAGGTAGTATATGGCTTGTTCGTGGCCTGCATCGTTGTTTTGTGCCAACAGGGAACCGAGGGAGTGTTCCATTGCTCGAACATAGAGCAGGAATGGTTTTCCAGGGACTGGGGCTACTAAGACCGGAGGATTTGACAAATATTCTTTGATGCTGTCGAAAGCACGCTGGCATTTCTCGTCCCATACGAATGAGACTCCTTTCTTTATGAGGTGCGTGAATGGTCGGCATCGCCCGGAGAGGTTGGATTGAGCCAAATAAGCATCAGCATTTTGGAGTGCTTCGCTCAATGCAATACGAACGTCCTTGGAGAGCCTTAGGAGTTCGTATAGTGACAATTTGGCCGGAGTGTTAGCCAATTGCGCTAAGATGTCAAAGTTATAGGGCCTCTCTAGCCCTTGGGCTGCGTCCTTTCGGAGGGATTTGTTGAAACGAGTCTCCTTCGGCCTAGGCTTGTCGGTCGTCGAAGGCTGAGCCGGTCCCGGAGCATCAGTTGTAGTAGGTTGATGATTTTCAGCTGGGCTGTCAACCACAGGTTGGGATTGCGCTCCGGACCGCGTGACGACGGCTGTAGCTTCCTCGTTGTCTGCTGAGATTGTGTGGCAGGTCCTAATTTTTTTACTTTTCTTTTTGTTGGTAGGAGATGGTGTGGGCCGAGTTACTTCTGACACCAAGTCTGGATGGACCCACATGATCTCCCTTCGTGAGGTGGTGAGAGGTACCAGACCAGCTGCCTAATCTCGGGGAGGTGGAAGATTAGTAATTTCCATTGTCGCCAGAGGGACGGGGATCACCCCGTCTTGAGTCTCCGTCGGAGGGAAGTTGCCGAATTGTACGGACACCATATTGGCTGCTACGGTTACCTCTTCGAAGTCGATGGCCAGAGCGTTCGAATCGATGAGGCTTTGGATGTACCATTTTAGTTGTTAGCAGTCGTGTGCAACGTGGTGTACATAACGGTGGTAATGGCAGAACTTTGGGTTCTCCAAATCTGCCGGTCGAGGCTCCCGCCTTGGTGGAGGAAGCTGAATTCTATCTCCTTGTATGAGCATGTCCAAGATAGGCTTGACGTGGCCGTCTTCGAAAGAGTAAGTGATCTGAGGCCATTGTTTGTCTGCTGGTTGTGACTCAGGCTTCTGGGCCGTGTCGGCCACCATAGCCTGCTTTCTCTTGCTGTCCCGATTGTTGGAGGGGTTACCCCCATTATCGTTGTTGGGACGCTTGTCCTTGTTTTCTCCTTCTGAGATGTGCAATCCCAGTTGGCGAGCCTTCTTCAGTCATTCTTTGGCACTTGTGGCACTGATGATGAATGCCTTCCAATCTTTGAATTGACTTTCGCCCGTCCAGAGACTGATCGTTGGAAGCAGTCTCTTTTGGCAAATTTCAATCAAAGAGGAATCTGGATTTCCGGAAGGCAGCTTCATGGCGGTCTGGCAGAACCGCTCGATGTAGTTCCTTGTCAACTCCTTCTCCCCTTGGACGATGTCCATGAGAGTGGACATAGTGACATCCTGTCCTACTTCGTAGAATCGTTCCAAGAACAGGCGCTTGAAGCCGGCGAAGGAGTGGATGCAATTGTCCGATAGATTGCGGTACCAATCGAAGGCGACTCCTTCCAATGCCCCGATGAATAACCGTGTGAGGATCGCATCATCATGGGGCAGATGGTCGGTGGTGACCTCAAAGTAAGTAATGTACCGACTTGCAGAGGTTTTGCCATCATACGGGTTGATATTGAACGGCTTATATCTTGGTAGGAATGGAACATCTCTCCATTCAGCAGGGTATGGTCACCGTATTCTGAGATCTTGAGCGTTTTCTCGGGCATAGAACATGGCTCGGAGCTCCTGGACCTCTCTCCTTACTTCTCGGGTCTCATCTGTCGCGGTAGAGGCTGCTATTTCAGAAGGATTATTGCCCGGGTTTGGTACCGCTGAGTTCGAATCCACATTGATCGCAGGGCCCGTGCTTGTTTGACCGGGCGTTCCTCCTTGTAGAGTTGGCAAGGCCGCTTTAATTTCGTCTACAAACTTGACTAGAGCAAGTAGTATGGCTTCGAGATTGTCGATGCATTGGCGATCATTGGAACCACCTTGATTGCTGTCCGTCATGAAAATCGTCCTTACATGAGGAGTGATGGAAGGAACGGTGGAGGATGCGCCCTCCGAGTCGTACCCATGCACCGAAAAGTCATCGAGATAGCTGGGAATGTTCTCTTCGGGCTCGGACTCGGAGGGAACGGTATCCCCAGCTTTAGAGCTTGCTTCGTCTTGAGAGTTACAGATGTCCTCGGAGACATCAGCGTCTGTTGTCCCTGATGGGAGAGTTGTTTGTTCGGGCTCGGCTCCTTGAAACATCGGTTTGTTGCGGATGTTCGGAGGAGTGCCACCCCCAGTTCCCACAACCCCCAGCGATGGGGATGATGAATTTCCCATCGCGGTAGATTTCGTCTTTGAACGGGTGTGTTGGAATACACCGGTAGAGGACAACCGTTTAGAAGACAGTTTCTTAGCTGTAGTGGTTGATATCTTGGGACTGGAGATGCTTGTCTTTTTCCCTCTCCCTTCGGCGGGGACCTTCTGAGCGGAATTGCAGGAGACAATAGGAGGTGCCTCATCTTCTGAGTTCGGGTGCTGTAGCCTGTGGAAGACGAACGGACGATCTTCCGTCACTGCCGCATTGTTACAGTAGCAGTTGACGATGATTTGGGTGCAGCAATGTCCAAGCGAGGATTCTTTGCCAGCCGACGCTCCTTCTCTTTCCTTGCGTTTGTGGAGGATCACCTCCCGCAGGTCAGAGGAACCACTCTGTCTGTTTGCCGCCGGGGGCTGGACTCGAGCGGTTGTATACAACTTCCCATCCGAGGCCTGTGTGATAGTCAATGGGATGCCCCGATAGTCAGAGGTTAGGACAGCTGACTGGGCTCGATGAGCCCGCGCTGCCCTAGACTTCCTCCTTTTAGTACTTGTGGGTGCGTAATAGGAGGAGTCCAAGTTGGGTACCACAGAGTCTGGCTTATCATCCAGAGAATCATCAGGGTCGGGACCGCATGAGAGACGGTCGAAGACTGATCGAGAGAAGCGTGAAACGGACGCTATGCGGCTAGAGTTGGGTACCGTGCAGGCTGTCTGCATGCGGTTGTCTTCTGCCGTCGGACGAATTATTTTTGAGCGGCTAGGAGTCACGACCGTGCAGGCTGGCCGCGTACGGTTGGCAATTGTGGCCGCATGGGTTTCATGCAAGCGATTGACTCCCAAGGCCGCATGTGTCTCATCCATGTGATTGGCGACTGTAGCTGCATAAGTCATGCGGCTGACAGATTTGGCCGCATGAGTTTTCTCCATGCGGCTGGCGGATGTAGCCGCATGAGCTTTCTCCCTGCGGCTAATACCCTTATGCGGCTCGGATCTCATAGAGTTCCTCTTTCCCCCTGCAAGTCCAGCATCATAGTATTTTCTTCTGCCAGACTTGGGGACAGTAGAGTTGTCTACGGTCTGAAGTGGGGCCGTAGGAGAGTCCTTCTCGCCGTCTTGACCAACAGAGGATATCCTATCGAGGGCTTGGGGAGGAGCAAATGATTTTGGTCTCCACTCTTTGCGAGCCTTCGTGCTGCGGGTGCGTTTCTGGACCGGGCCAGCGCTTCCTTCGGAGAGCATCTCTTCAAACGCCTGTTGGTCGAAGCGGACGACCATCTTTTGTTGAGTGGAGCCAAGCTTGGCTGCTTTCGATTGCGTCACCAACTCCTCAGTCGTAGAGAAGTTAGTCCCCAGCAGAGTCGCCATCGTGTTTGCCATGAAATATAAAAAAATAGAACAATTATCGGAGGACCGAACTTTTACTTCACGTTACAAACTCGCTTGTACAAAGAAAGCCTAGGGATGAAAACCTAGGTACAGCAGTCTAAGTACAATTGTTTATTTTTGATTCTGGGGTTGACGATAGAGGCTCGGGAAAGCGACGGCCGCTCTGCCTTACTCCTTGGACGATCGGTATGCAGTCTTGGCTCCTTGTGAAAAGATGGTTGGCGTTGACGAAGAAATGCTCTTCTTGCTCCTCTGTTGCTCTTCAGGCTTCTCTCTCTCTCTGTGGATTCTTTTCTCTGACTATTGGGGAGTCCCTCTGTATATGCGTATTTTTCTCTCTGCAATTGTATATCTTTTTCTCTTCGATCTTATATATCTTTACAAGGGAATGGCACCTTGCTATTTATAATAGTGGGATGTGATCATTAGGGTTGCCAATGATTAGCTCTTGGAGATGGCGGCGGCCTATAGATTGGTCAATCTAGGCCATTCATCTTGATTATGATGAATCTGGGCCATTAGGTGTAGATTACACCAAATCCCAAGAGCAATTAATGCTGATTGGAATAAATCTTCCTTATACTGATCTTCTGATATCTGCAAATAAATTAGATCTATTCTTCTGCCACGTGTCCCAGATTTATTGGGATTTGACCCAATCTTCAATGGTAGCAAATCTGAGGAATTTAATCGGCTTAGGACACGTGTCCTAGGATCTGCTGGGGGGATCTGGACCGCATGACTAGTGAGCCGCATATGTATGTGAGCCGCATATGGTTAAGCCCACGTGTCAGGGCTGTGTGGGCAGTGGCCCTCCCTTGAGCCTTCTAATCACAGAGGAGTAATCCTTGTGGGCCGCATAGGTATATATCCGCCTGGGCTGCATAGACATGATCTTCTTGAACCGCATGAGACGTCCTCGTTCGAGCCGCATGAGACTTTCATGGCCTGAGCCGCATAGGATAGATTCACTCTAAGCCGCATAGGAAGTCCTTTATTCGAGCCGCATGAGGCTTCTATAGTCTGAGCCGCATAGGATTTATTATGAGCCGCATGAGAAGCGAGCCGCATACGAATGCCCACGTGGCAAGGCCACGTGGCATTTTTTTGTGGCTCTCAGGGAATTTGTGTCAGAGATTTCTTTCCTCTTCTCTAGAGATTCATTATTATGACAGCGTCATAATTACCTGCTTTTGTGTCAGGGCTGTCAACTTTTCAGAGGGGTCAGCCGTCGTAGCAATTAATGCAGCATGGGTCAGGGGGAGTACTATCAGGCCACGTGTCCTCTGAGCTGTATGAAATGCCTTGAGCCGCATAGCCCCCTATGCTGCATGATACCATGAGCCGCATGAGTCCTCTGAGCCGCATGGAGCTTTCCTGGCCGCATGAATCATTTTCTTTAGTATTTTCCATGCTTTTACACTCTCTTCTTGCCACCCTGGCCTCGTCTGCAGCGGTAGGAGCCGATATTTCGAGAGGATTATCGCCCGGGTTTGGTGCAGCTAAGTTCGAGTCTGCATTGGCCGCGGGACCCAAGCTTGTTTGGCCAGGCGTTCTTTCTTGTAGAGTTGGAAGGGCCGCTTTGATCTCGTCCACAGACTTGACCAAAGCATGTAGTATGGCCTCCAGAGTGTCGATGTGTTGGCGATCACTGGGGCCCTCTTGGTTGCTGTCTGTCATGAACACCGTCCTCACATGAGGAGAGATGGAAGGAACGGTAGAGGACGCACCCTCTGAGTCATACCCTTGTAAAGAGAAGTCGTCCGGGTATGTGAGAATGTTATCCTCTAGTTCGGACTCAGAAAGAGTGGTACCCCCAGCTTCAGAGCTTGCCTCGTCTTGGGAGTTGGGGACGTCCTTGGGGACGTCGGGGTCTACTACATCTGTTGGGTAAACCGTTTCCCCTGGATTGTCTTCTTGGAATACCGGATTGTCGTAGATGTTTGGAGGAGTGCTACCCCCGACTCTGATGCCTCCAAGTGTGGCAGATTTCGTCTTTGAGTGGGTACCTTGGTAAACTCCTCTTGTAACGGTGGTAGACAACCGTTTAGAAGAAAGTTTTTTGGTTACGCCGGTTAAAATTTTTGGACTGGAGACATTCGTTTTCTTCCCTCTACCGCTGCCAGGAATCTTCAGAGCAGAATTGCAAGAGGCAACGAGAAGCGCCAGGTCTTCTGAGCTTGGGTGTTACAACCTTTGGAAGACGGACTGCCGGTCTTTTTGTACTGCTGCCTTGTTGCAGCAGCAGTTGACAATGACTTGGGTGCATTGATGTCCTTGACAAGACTCTTTGCATATCAAATCTTTGTCTCTTTCCTTGCGCTTGTGAAGAATCATGTGGCACAAGTCACCTGCTTTGTGGGCTGGGGAGTCCCAAGCACATCAGTTTGTTGGTCTCATGCCTGCTCTCTGATGTAGGGGTAGCACGAGTACTTGCCCCTGATCCTTGTTGGGAGATTCTTGATAACTATCCCGTTCATTGGTCGCCGGGGGCTGGACACGGGTAGTTCTGTACAACTGTCCATCAGGGGCCCGAGTAATAGTCAGCGGGACGCCCTGGTCGTCAGAATTTGGGACAGTCGATTGAGCTCGTCGAGCTCGCGCTGCCCGAGACTTCTTCCTTCTAGCACCTGACAGTGCATAGTAGGTAGAGTCCAGGATGGTCACAACAGAGTCTGGCATATGCTTCAGAGAGCCTTCATGGTCAGGACCGTATGAGAGGCGGTCAAAGACTGACTGTGAGCCACATGGAGTAGATGGTATGCGGCTAGAATCGGTGGCCGTGCAGGCTGTATGCATGCGGCTGGTATGTGTAGCCGTACAGGCTGTCTGCATGCGGCTATCCTTTGTGGCTATATGAACTTTCTGTATGCGGCTAGAAGTCATGGCCGTGCAGGCTGTTTGCATGCGGCTGGAAGTTCTGGCCGCATGAGTTTTCTCCATGCAGTTGACTTTTGTGGCCGCATGAGTTTTCTCCATGTGGTTGACAGTTGCGGCCGCATGAGCTTTCCCCATACGGTTGACTTTTGTGGTCGCATGAGTTTTCTCCATACGGTTGACAGTTGCGGCCGCATGAGCTTTCTCCATACGGTTGGCGCCCATATGCGGCTTGGATTGCACAGAGTTCCTCTTTGTCCCTACAAGTCCAGCATCATAGTATTTTCTTCTGCCAGACTTGGGAATAGCAGAGTCCTCTGTGGTCTGAAGTGGAGCCGCACACGAGACTTCTTCGCAGTCTCGGGCAACAGAGAGTACTTCTTCGAGAGCTTGGGGAGGAGCGAATGATTTGGGTCTCCACTCCCTGCGGGCCTTCTTCGTGCGGGCTCGCCGCTGGACCGGGCCAGCGCTCCCGTCGGAGAGCATTTCTTCAAACGCCTGCTGGTCGAACCGGGCGACCAACAATTGTTGAGTGGAGCCAAGTTTGGCTGCGTCTGATTGCGTCACCAACTCCTCAGCCGTGGAGAAGTTAGTCCCCAGCAGAGTCGCCATCGTGTTTGCCATTGATTATAAAAGAACAGAACAATTATATGGAGGACTGGACTTTTACTTCACAACACAAACTCGCTCGTACAAAGAAAGCCTAGGGACAAAAACCTAGGTACAGCAGTCTAAGTACAATTGTTTAGTTTTGATTCTGGGGGTGACGGTAGAGGCTCGAGAAAGCGACGGCCGCTCTGCCTTACTCCTTGGACGATCAGACGTAGCCTTGGCTCTGATGAAGAAATGGTCATAGGGTGGGAAGACTCTTCTGTGCGCGTCTTTAGTCTCTCTGTGTGTCCAGCCGGGTGGAGAGGATCTCTTTTGAAAGGGATTGGTACCTTGCTATATTTTTTGTTTCTCTGGATCCGATCTCTTTGCAAGGGAATGATACCTTGCTATTTATAGGAGTGGGGTATGATCATTAGGGTTTGCAATGATTCCCTTCTTGAAAAGTCGGTGGCCAATCATCTGGGCCATTAATCTTGATTGCATTACATCCGGGCAATTGATTCTTGATTGTGCCAAATCTGTATAGGCAATTAATGCTGATTACAATGAATCTTCATAATTTGTTATGACAAGCTCGGATCTCCCGCCACGTGTCCCATTTACTTAATCACAACAAATCTGATTTGATTTGAGTAATAATGGTGATTGCACTAAATCTGGTTGTCATAATTTGCGAGCAGCCGTAACTCTGAGGAGATAAGACAGTCACGTTTCCCAACTTGTCATGAGGATCGCCACGTGTCTCAACCGTCATGAGTGGGGCGTCTGGCAGAGCCGCATGAGTGCGGTCTAAGTGAACCGCATACGGGTGACCCCTAAGTTCTAGCCGCATAAAAGTAACCGCGGCATGGGGGCAGAAGCTTCGTGAAGGAGGCGACCGCATGAAGGAGGCAGCCGCATGAAGCGGGCAGCCGCATGAAAGAAGCATCCTAATGAAGTGGGCAGCCGCATGCAGCCGCATGAAGTGGGCAGCCGCATGAAGGAAGCAGCCTCATGAAGTGGGAAGCCGCATGAAGTGGGCAGCCGCATGAAGGAAGCAGTCGCATGAATGACGCAGCCGCATCAAGTGGGCAGCCGCATAAAGGAAGCAGCCTCATGAAGTGGGCAGCCGCATACAGCCGTATGAAGTGTGCAGCCGCATGACGGAAGCAGCCTCATGAAGTGGGCAGCCGCATGCAGCGGGCAGCCGTATGCAGCGGGCAGCCGCAAGAAAATTGACAGCCGTATAGGGATGGCAGCCGCATGGAGCGGGCAGCTGCATAGGGGTGCTTGGGACTTGACGGATCCTGCCAGAAAGATTTTCTTCTTTTCACAAGAAGCACGTCATCATCATTCCAGCTTTTATGTCAGAGCTGTCATTAATTGTGCCAGAGCTGTCATTCATTGCGTCAGAGCTGTCGTCAGAGCAATTAATTGGGAGGCGGCTTTATGGCCGGCTGTAGAGGAGAACTGTTTAGGGCCACGTGGCTCTTTTCTGAGCCGCATAGGGCTACCCGAGCCGCATGAGGCTCTAATGGATTTCTGAGCCGCATAAGGAACCTTCCGTTAGAGCCTCATGGGCTTTTCTCTGTTCTTTTCCATGCTTCTACACTATTCACATGTCTATATTGTACTCTGACTCACTAGCCGCTGTTAGTTCTCTATTTATAGTAGATATTTCCATTACACCTATCTCCTTTACATTCTGTACTTTCTTTCAGTTTTCTGTATCTTACTTTACTGCATGATTATATTTTCTAACCTGCTATGATCTGTTGAGATGTATTGTGCTTGCTCCGTCCTGATTGGGTACCGTTGATATGTTTTACAGAGGACGAGGATGAGGCTGGTGTTGACACTTTTTATGGGACAGCTCTAGATGACACCTGTGATCCGAATTTCTGGCCGGATCAACTAGCTATAGAGACTGAGGCTCCCTAGTCTAGGTTTTACTATTTCTGTCATTTGAGATCTGGATTGTATATATTCTTTCATATTCTGTAGTTGAGACTTTGTATTTCTGGATGTTTGCTGAGTTGTTATCTTAGAGACTTAGACTCTTCTGATCATCTGTATTTCATTTTGAGTTCTATATCATATTGTACTTCTTTTTTCTTAGTTGTGATTGAGTTTACATTCTGCTATGTCACCCCCATTCGGAGAGTATAAACTGCTTAGCCTTATACTATTAGATACATGAGACCTAGGACAACGTTCTACCGTCGACACTGCGGCGTAGGCTGGATGTAACCACGTCTCGTGCCCTTACTCTAGGGTGCGGGTTGTGACACGTTTTTAGTGGTCCTAAAAACGTGTCAACGGTGCCCAATCAGGACGGAGCGAGCACAATACATCTCAATAGATCATAGCAGGTTAGAAAATATAATCATGTAGTAAAGTAAGATACAGAAAACTTAAAGAAAGTACAGAATGTAAAGGAGATAGTTGTAATGGAAATATCTACTATAAATAGAGAACTAACAGTGGCAAGTGAGTCAGAGTACAATATAGACATGTGAATGGCATAGGACGATTCTAATGCTACAATACGGAAGGATTCTGATGCTACACTACTTGGATATTATTCACATGTCCACTTCTACACCCCCGTACCCCCAATCAATACACAAGGATCCAGCCAGGTTATGTTATGATTCATGTAACGGCCCCCGAAGGGAGGTACATGATTGTCCCATAAATGGGGATTCTAGGAATGCCCATAAATGGGGGGATTCACGGAAGACTCTGTGATCATGAGAGTACATGTCACAAGTGATTCAATGAACCATGAAGCATAGTGATACACAATATAAGTGAAACGCACAGAACATGTAGTATCCGATGCTCCCTGAGGGGATAACATCTCAAGAAAGAATCCATATAGTACTAATCCGTGTGACCAACGTGACAACATCAAGTAAAGTAATTTAAAGCAGGAGAATAATTCTAACAGGATATGAAATGATCAGAGAATGTACTCGCCTGGTATCCTGAATGTCCGAAGAGAATATAATGTCCGAGGAGTGGTGTCTGTCTCCTATAGAACAGTACAAGTCACTACAGGTCTAAAATAAGGAAATAGACTGCTACAATGCATCTACATAAAGTTTGGGGTCAATTTAGGCTAAAGTCAACATTTGGTCAACTCTAGTCAACCCTAACAGTCAAACTAGGTCAATTCTAGTCTAATTAGGTCAACTAGGTCAAACAAGGTTAAACTTGGTCAAACTAGTCTAGGTTGGTCAAAGCTAGGCTTAACAAGTCAATTCTAGGTCAACTAACTAAATACCATACAAGTCACCTAGCCTTGTGATACAAAAGTGTATCACACCACATGCCATGGCCAACTACCTAGGCCATGGGCCAAACACAAATAGGCTAATGAAGTCCCTACTACACATCATCTATATAGGCAAATATCCATATATTACACTCACATACCATTATCCATATACACCATATAAAGGGCAATGCCATATTGGCATTACACTACACATTTACACATACACTAGTATAACTATTACCCACATAATATATATACACATAGATTAGGTATTATCTACATATATATATATACATACATATAAAAGAATACATAAATGTGTGTGTGTGTGTATGTGATTTGTGTGTATCATGTGCATGTGTGTGAGTGTGTAACTGATTTCAGAAATGTGTGTGTGTATGTGGATAGGGCTGTGAGGAAAATAGTGTGGTGTTATGGGTAAACAGGAATCAGAAAACTGTCTGTGAGTGACTGTGTGTGTGTGTATAGGTTGCACAGGAAAACAGTGATAGTTAAGGGAAAGTGTGTGTAGCATATGTGAACTGTTGTGAGAGAAACCAGATGTGAGTTTGTGTGTGTTAGATGTCTGTTGTGTGTGATAGTGTAGAGGCAATGTGATTCATAGGACTGTTAGCAATGTGAGGAAACTAGGAGTTCAAATCTCAGATTTTCAATTTCCTGAAACTGTTGACAGGTAAACCATCAACCCAATGTACAAAACCCAAATCAATGATCTCCTGCAATAGCACAGATCAAAGTAAACTTAAACAACACTCATCAAACATGTACGTAACTAATTTACTCATTTAATTATCACAAAACAGGAAAAAAAAATGAAATCAATTTCAGAAATAACATTCAGCCCAAAGAGTATCAGTGTAATGACAGTACACATAGGGAATTCGTAATTTCGGATTCAAATAGCCATTAAAATCATAAATAAAAGGTTGGTAAAGCAAGACACACACGTACACGAGTCATAGAGTCATTTTGTGTCCAACCAAATGGACACAAACGTGTCCAAATCAAAAACAAACATGTGGTGTGCACACAGTGTACATAACCCTCGTGCAGGGGTTTCGAGTCTTCGTGGACACAGCATACGACACGTGTGGCCATGTGGTCATGTCCATGTGTAGCCCATGTTTCAGGCTACACGTTTGACACCATGTGAGGTGTCCACGTTGTCTACAGCGGACACGAGGCCGCGTGTTGCGCGTGTCTGTGCGTTTCCAGATGTCAGCACGCGACCGCGTGCGTGCAATGCGGGTCGAAGTTCTCCCTAACCTGTCAACAAGACCCTACGAAACTTTGTGGGCCTTGTGTCAGTCATGTAGGGAGTATCCACGACAAATTTTGTGTCTCGATGTGACGTGTCCAGGGAGAACCAGGACACGGGTAGCAGGGCACCCAAACGAACCCCGTGCTGCATGTCCAAGCACGAAATCCGACACAATAAGACACGAAAATACAATACCACCTTCACAAAAATTAATACACTCACCTAGATCTACAAATCCATGCAATCACTTTTCAAAAATACAAAAATTGATTCCTATGTGGCATTTCTACAAACACCTACATTACCAATACGATACGTGTCCGATACGGACACGAATTGGACACAAATTGTGCCCAAAACTCGTGGCCAGTTAGGTAACCCCTAAACCTAACCTTATATGCACCGAAAACTGGAAATTAATAGGTTTTAGTATCAATTACCTATTGAAGAACTCCTCAAGCAAAAGCCCTCTTGTGGATCTTCCTCCTTGTTAGCAAACTTCTCCAAATTGATCCTAAGCTGGAATAATCCTCAAATAACAGCAAGTATAGATGAATTAGGATCTAATGCAACTTATTTGGATTAAAAAGGAATTAAAATAGATTTTCTATGAATTTCTAAAGATGGGATTTACCTCTTTTTCCAAACTTGCTATTTCCTAAAGAGGCTAACCTAATGGAAGAGAGTATAAATAGGGGGATGATCCCTAGGTGGCCGGCTATGATGATTAGGGTTAGGGTTTCTAGTAATAGGCTATGGGCTTTGGGCCTCTATGGCTTAAGTTGATAATCATTGGTTTCAAAACCATAAGTCATGGCTTATGACTAAAAGCCTTCTATTCTAACTTGAGTCTAAATGACCAAATCATGGGTTGATCTAGGTTAGACAAAGGTTACATACTAAATCAAGTCACCTTAGTTAGGGTTAGCTTCTAGGTTAGGCTCCAAAGTCAACACTAGTCAAAGTCTAGATTAACCCTTAATTAAATTATACCAAAAATTATATAAATTCTAATAAATCTCAATAATTCATAATAATTCCAAATAATATATATTAAATTTAAATAATTCAAAAATGACAAAAGTACCCTCAAACTAGAAATATGGTAGTGACAAATCTACCCTCCTTAAAAAAACCTATTAATTTCCAGTTTTCTCTGCATATAAGGTTAGGTTTAGGGGTTACCTAACTGTCCACGAGTTTTGGGCACAATTTGTGTCCAATTCGTGTCCGTATCGGACACGTATCTACACATCCTACATTAACTCACATGCCACACACACAAAATTGAATCAGACACACACAAATCAATCTACACACACCCACAATCTGAAACAGTCACTCACAAACCTACACACAAATGCACACACACTTTGGTTCAGTGTTTTCACCCACAGGCCATCCCATTTCTGAAATCTGTTTACACCCTCACATTGCCTCCACACATGACACACACAATCTCATATATTACCTGTCACACATATATTTCCTGTAACAGCCACACTCACACACACACATGGAAATGTATCCTGGATAACACACACACATCCCTCACACACATTAAATCATGTACACACACAATCTCATGTGACTAACACACCATAGCCTTTATCCTATGTACCATGCCACACCCTCACAACACTACACATAGACACTCTCATTGCCATGATATGTCCTTTCCCCCTCTCTATGTAGATATAATATATGTTGCTATATGTGTATGTATGCCTATAGCTATATATTTAAATGTCTAACTTAATGTCAATGTGTAAATAATAGTAGGGTGTATGGAAATTTCAATGTGTAATGTGATATACATATTCTATTTGTGTATGTATATATATATATATATATATATATATATATATATATATATATATATTTTTTTTTTTTTTTTTTTTTTTTAACAAAAACGAATTTTATTGAATAAAAAGGTGGCTCATAAAGAGCTATACAGGTGCCAGTGGCTGAAAACACAAAAGAGCCCTGGAAAACTGCTAAGCAAATACAACAAACTCTAGGGGGTAGCATGCAAATTTTCGAAAAAGCAAATTCGAAAATTCAAAAAGTTAGGGCAGGAAAAGGCACTCCATCCAATGCGCTGGGCAGACTGCCCGATGAGCGCGCGGAACAAGGCGGTAGGAGGGCGCGCTGCCCGAGGGGGCAGCGCACTGATCGAGGGTGGGCGTTCAGCACGAAGCGCCGCACGCCAGCCGAGGGAGGCGGACTGTACGAAGCGCCGCACGCCAGCCGAGGGTGGCGGACCGCACGAGGCGGCCGAAAGGGCGGAGGGCCGGAGAGTACGACCGCGGGGGACAGGGGAGGGGGGACTGCTCGGAGAAGGAAGGGGGAGGGGGAAGCTCGACCGCGGGGGGAAGGGGGGAAGCTCGACCGCGGGGAGGGAGATCCGCAACGGTGGCTCGACCCCGGGAGGGGGTATATATATATATATATATATATATATATATATATAATAAATAAATATATATATAAAATATATATATATATATATATAGATTATATATATATATTTTATATATATATTTATTTATTTTCTTTATATATATATATATATATATATATATATATATATATATATATATATATATATATATATATATATATATATATATATGGTATTTGGCCTAGTGTATGGCTATTGCCTAGAGGATAGGGCCTATGGCCTATAACCTGTAGGAACGAAATCGTAAAGCAAAATACTCTAGAGGGGGGGGGGTGAATAGAGTAGGCAGCGGAATATTGCTAATTAAAAACTTGTTAGCAGTTAGATCACAGATATAATAATAATCACAAAAAGTAAATGACAAAAATTAAAAGTGATCAGAAGGCAAACGTAAACACCGAGATTTATACTGGTTTTCCTCTTGTGAGAACTAGTCCAGTCGAAAGAACTCTAGCTTCCAGTTGAATCCACTATTGGAAAATCCTGCAAGTTTTTATACGAAGTCCTTGCAACTTCTACAGACGCGAGCTTTGATACGAAGAACTCGACCAACTTCAATTTTGAAGAGTTGAATCTTCTATCAAGCCTCTGATTACAATCGTTCTGAAACTTCTAGACTGTACCACGCTGACAAATCGACTAGAGGATTGTAACTGGCTTGGGATTTGAAAATGAAAGCTTTTTAGAACTCTTTGGAAGAATGTAAGCTCAGGAAGAGAAGAGATTGAAAGTGAATTAGTGATTTGAAATGATCGAAATACTTCTCTATTTATAGTTTGACCAAAGACAGAACTCTGACATAATTCGGGCAGAATTCGGACAGAACTCTATGTAACAAACCGTAACTGAATGATGACCAAGTTCAAAAGCCCAATGTTCACTAACGTTCCAAATGGCCGAACTCGGGCTGAGTTCTCCATGGGTTCTGCCAGTTCATTTTTGGAGAAAATAAATTTTTGGCTTTTTGAAAAAATCCTTCAGAAGCTTTTTATAAAAAGAATATTTTTCAAAAACCTAGGTCATTTGTAAAGGAATAGGAAGGTTTTGAAAAACGTTTTCGGATAGCCTAGTACGACTCGGTATATAATGTATTCCTAGACTCAATAAAATAAAAAATTACATTGCTTAAAAGGAAGTACATTCTGAATGCAAACGACTTCAGTCTTGAACATTGTTGATATCCATTGTTGAGCAGTGTCCAAAATGTTATAGGTAAACATCTGAGTTGACTTGCATTTATATCGAGACAGAGTTTGATTAATTATTAAAATCAGGTTTGACCATGACCAATGGGCCAACAATCTCCCCCATTTTGATAATTGACAAACCTTGCCGATATAACATCTAAGCTTGAAATCAATTCAAAATAGTAATCAAAAGAAATTGTTCATAACATGTATTTACAAAAATGTTAGATCCTTATTTCTCCCCCGTTGTCACTTAGCAAAATAATTGCAAAAGAGAAAGCTCCCCCACAATAAATGCATAAGTAACAAACAGTGAAGAAACACAATAAAAAAAATATAAGAATAATCTTTACATGCATGGTATAAACAGTAAAAGAAAATATATAGTCTAGAGAACACAACACAGGCATGTATTTGTCACAGGCAGTATTTAATAAAGTGCTAGAATAAAAACTGAAAGAAATAAAGTGCTGAATAATAGACTAAGATGCCAAAACTGAGGCATAATAAAAAACTATGTCTATGAATAGTCACATAATAGAAAAAGTGCTGATAATAACTAAAAAGTACTGATAAGATCTTGGAATGTCGGAGCATTTCCAAGTAAACATAAGACAAAAGTAAAAGTCTCAATATCTAACATCTCAAAACTCATCATCATCATCATCAACGTTATTAGCTGCAGCTCCAGCATGTCCAGAAGGACCAGCTCTAGAAGTACCAGTGCCAAAAGTGCGAGGAGTAGCGCCAGCGGTACGATACCAATCATATGTGTTCCCTAGCTGGAACAGAGAGGGGACCGCCTCATCATCAATACGGTAGCCAGAAACAGAAGGGTCTCGAGGTAGAGAGCAAGCAGAATGACCTGTCTGCACAAACCTCAGATCGGCGAAGGAGTTGGCAATCGCCTGGAATCGAGTCACATCACGGAACTCGTGTTCCCTAGAGGTCTCAACATAAAAAGACTGCAGATCTTATAAGTGCTGATGTATACCCTCAAATGTCATAGCATAAGAATGAGGAGGAACAGGTACTGTGGGAGCTGTGGGATTAGGTGCAGGAGGAGTAGGTGCAGTAGGTGGAGGAACAGATGCAATGCTGCGACGAGATAGTTTGAGAAACTTGGGCTCGGGGTCGACAGCACAAGTAGATAGATCAATATCAAATCTCTGAAAGATGAAAGGAATAAGCATCGTATAAGATAGGTTGCGGTCTCTTTCGCGACATCTACCCATTATCTGAATGATAGTCTTAGGGGCAGAAAAAGGAATCCCCTTAAAATATGATAAAAAACAGAAAGCTCAAGTGAAGTGACATCATCTTTGGAAGTAGATTTTGGAAGTAAGGTAGAATAGATGATGCGATGTAATTCATAGTTAAACAAGTTCAACTTATTAGCCTTGAACTTTCCAGGATGAACGCGTGCGGGTGCACAAAGTTTATTCTTGAAACTAACGAGTGTTGTGCCATCGGGGAAATCAAAATCAGTAATGTCATCGAGCGGGGCACCTTCGTTTGGGATAACAAGGATTTCCGCTAACGTTTCATCAGTGAATTCGATATTAATTTCTCCGACACGTGTCCTCGCTGTAAAAGTATCTAACACGAAATTACAATAGAATAATCTAATGGCATTAGTGGAAATTAGGAATTATAAGGTGACAAAATATTGTAACCCTAATGCCTCAAAGTAAGGGCGGTGATATGAAAAGATAGTCCATTTAATCGGCGATCCGGTGCAAATAGTACGTATGATAAAATCGGCGTACCACAATAAAGCTTGATCAGAAGTTTTAAAGTAAAACTCATCCGACGCACCATCGTCCGATTGGACCGGAGAAAAGAGGCAATCCGTATGTGGATCTGAAGAAGATGCCTCTTCACTGGCATTGGTCTTCTTCCTCTTGAAGGGATTGAACTTAGGCATTCTTTTCCAAAATTTTCTAAAAATCCTAAGTATTAAAAAGTGGAAGAAAGAAGGGATTATACCTTCCAAGAATTGGATATATTGTAGAGGATGACGATCTCCGCACGAATCCAATGTTTTGACGAGAAACTCCACACGAATTGGAAGAACAATGATGGAGAAGAAGCTAGGGTTTCGGAGGCGCGCTGCTGCTGTTATGAGGATGTGGGAAGAATGAAGAAGAAGGAAGCCTCGGGTTGGTGCTGGTATATATATATACCCGGCCGAACTCTGGCCGAATTCGGACCAAACTCGGGCCGAATTTGCCAAGGGTTGCCTGGCTATATATATATCAAAAAAATAATTCAAATGAGGCCACATTCTTTTTCATTAATTCGTTTCAAATGCTTAATTCAAAGTTTAGTAGTTTTAAATCTCAAAGTAATATAATTAATATTATTTTACAAATTAATATTCTTTACTCAGCATCTATTTCAGAATAGCTGTAGGAGTACTGTCCCAGCTAACGGAGGTTCACCGGGGAACTCTTAAATACCGCTTCGTTTCGACCGTAGTCGTGGTGACAGACAGACTCTTTTTAGGCTTGTCTCGAAAACAGTTTATGAGTATCGAATAAATAATTAATAAAACAAAATTAATTAATATTATTGATATCTAAAATTCCTAATTCTCGACATAAATAATTGAAACGATCTTCCGCTAAAGGTTTTGTGAGTATATCAGCTAATTGATTCTGCGTGTCTATGTATACAAGGTCTATATCTCCATTTTGTTGATGATCTCTAAGAAAATGATGTCGAATCTCAATATGTTTAGTACGAGAGTGACATACTGGATTCTTAGTCAAACTAATAGAACTAGTATTATCACAGAAAATGGGTATGTGTGTAAAATACAATCCATAGTCTTCTAAAGTTTGTTTTATCCATAAAATTTGTGCACAACAACGTCCTGCGGCGATATACTCAGCCGCGGTTGTTGATAATGCAACATAATTTTACTTTTTACTAAACCAAGAGACTAGAGCTTTTTCTAGAAAATGATATGTGCCGCTAGTGCTTTTTCTATCTACTTTGCATCCAGCAAAATCAGTATCAGAATAACCGGTTAGGTCAAACGACGTGGTTTTGGGATACCATAAGCCGACAGAAGAAGTGCCTTTAAGGTATCGAAAGATACGCTTAACTGTGCACAAATGTGATTCCTTAGGATTAGCTTGAAAATGTGCACATAAGCAAATACTAAACATAATGTCTGGTCGACTAGCAGTTAAATATAGTAAGCTACCGATCATACCTTGATACTTACGTATGTCGACAGGTTTGCCTTGTTCATCAATATCAAGCTTGGTTGAAGTCACCATTGGAGTGGTAAGTGGTTTTGCTGCTTCCATGTCGAACTTCTTTAATAGATCCTTTTTGTACTTTGCTTGATTTATGAACGTTCCATTGTTGGTTTGTTTGATTTGCAGTCCGAGAAAGAATTTTAACTCTCCCGTCATGCTCATCTCAAACTCATTCTGCATATACTTTGAAAATTCTTGACAAAGAGATTCATCAGTAGATCCAAAGATAATATCATCTACATAGACTTGAATCAAAAGAATATAATTATTCAAAGACTTTATAAACAAAGTAGTGTCAACCTTTCCCTTTGAAAAACCGTTATCAAGTAGAAAAGTGCTTAGACGATCGTACCAAGCACGAGGGGCTTATTTCAAACCGTATAAAGCTTTCTTCAACTTGAAAACATATTCAGGAAATTTGAAATCAGTAAAACCGGGTGGTTGAGCTACATAAACCTCTTCTTTTATAAAACCATTTAAAAATGCGCTTTTGACATCCATTTGAAATAATTTAAAATTATGAAAATATGTAAATGCACATAACATGCGAATGGATTCTAATCTCGCAACTGGGGCATAAGTCTCATCGTAGTCGATACCTTCTTCCTGATTATATCCTTGAGCTACGAGTCGAGCCTTATTACGAGTCACTAAACCATTCTCGTTCAGTTTATTTTGGAATACCCATCGGGTGCCAATGACCGGATGATCAATAGGCTTGGGAACAAGTTCCCAAACTTGATTCCGTTCGAATTGGTTTAATTCCTCTTGCATAGCATCTAACCAAAAATTATCACTACATGCTTCATCAATATTTTTGGGTTCAAACTGCGAGACAAAAGCAACACAAGAGAAGCTATATCTTTATTGGAGGAACGAGTACTTACACCCTTGGTAATCTCACCAATTACCAAGTTCTTTGGATGACTAGCCAAGAATCTCATCTCTTTTGGTGTAGTCTCAAGATTGCTAGTTCCGGCTTCTTTGCTTGGAGGTTCATCTGATGCCTGATATGATGGTTCTGTATCTTTGTGTAAAGGTTTTGCAGTAGCTGTACTTGGTGCGATTATGTCTTCATTGTCATCATCGTCTAAGTGGTGATTTAGCTCATCAAACTTGATGTTGATAGATTCTTCAATGATCATGGTTCTTTTGTTGAAGACTCTATATCCTTTGTTCTTTGCTGCATAACCTAAAAATATACCTTCATCGGCCTTTTCATCAAATTTACTCAAATTATCTTTGGTATTCAGAATAAAATATTTACAACCAAAGATTTTGAAATAAGAAACATTTGGTGTTCTATCAAACCATAATTCATAGGGAGTCTTCTTCGATATAGGTCGAATTAGAATCCTATTGAGAATATAGCATGCTGTATTTATAGCTTCAGCCCATAAATATCTAGGTAGACTAAACTGGTTTAACATAACTCTAGCCATTTCAGATAGAGTTCTGTTCTTACGTTCCACAACTCCATTTTGTTGTGGAGTCCTAGGGCAAGAGAATTCATGCAGATAATCGTGTGTGTCATAAAATTGTTTGAATTCTGCATTCTCAAATTCGCCGCCATAATCACTACGAATGCGAGTAATCATGAACCCTTTTTCATTCTGTACTTTCTTGCAAAAGGTGACGAATTCTGATAATGCATCGTTCTTGCGTGCAAGAAAATAAATCCATGTATATCTAGATAAGTCATCTATAATGACAAATGCATATAACTTACCACCTAGACTAGCAATTCTGCTGGGTCCAAATAAGTCCATATGCAATAATTGTAAAGGTCTAGTGGTACTTACAACGTTCTTAGATTTGAATGCGGATTTGGTAGCTTTGTTCTTTTCACATTCACTACATACCATATCCTTCTTGAAAAAAATATCCGGTAAGCTGCGTACCAACTTCTTCGTAGATAATCTTAAAATTGTATCCATGTTTGCATGACCGAGTCTCATATGCCATAGTTGACTCTCAATACTTTTGGCCATCAAACATCTACCTGCTGTGTTAGCATCTTCCAACAAATAAAATACATATATATTATCTTCCCTAATACCTTCAAATATTGTACTACCAGTTGAACTATCAATAATAGTACATTTATCTTTTACGAAGTTAATGCCATAACCGTGATCAGCTAAATGGCTTATGCTGAGCAGATTATGTTTTAACTCGGTAACAAGACAAACATCTTTAATCACTGGATAGGGAGCCTTACCAATGTCATCGATACCGATTATGTACCCTTTCAAATTATTACCGAAGGAGACGTATCATTCTTTATTCCTCTTCGATAGTGTTGCAAATAATGGAGCGTCACCGGTCATGTGCCGTGAGCAACCGCTGTCGAGGATCCATTTGCTCCTAGCATGTGAAGGGTGTCCCACCTACAAAATAATTTGCAGATGAAACTTTTGGTACCCATTTCTTGTAGGGTCCTGACTGGTTAGTTTTCGGTATCCATGCATAAAAATTTAAATCTACTAACTTTCTGATTCTAAATGCAGAAGATATATGACCAATGCGGCCACAATAATGACATTTAGCATGTTGAGTGTTGAAAGTAGTATGAGATGCATGATTGGTAGGTTTTGGTTTTCTAGTATAGAAGAATGCATGCCTATTAGTCTTCTTGGGCATAGTCTTGGTATGGTTTGGTCTGACAGTGTTGGGCGTGTTCCGATTATTCGGTAATTGACACGTGTTAGAATAGGAAACAACAACTTCAGGCCATTTTCCTAAACTAATTTTCAACTTTTTGGAAGTGTCATATAATCTAGTATAGTCAGATGTGAGTGATTCTAATCTGACCTGTGCACACTGGAGACTCTTTCTCTCCTTAGATAGGTCTTCCTTTAACTGGATAATAGTTTGGTCTTTTTCTTCGAATAGCTTGATAGTCTCGTGTAATAATAATTTAATAGAAGAAAGCTCACCAGACTCATTTGAAGATTCATTATCTCTAACCTGATCTAGTAGGTCAGTAAGTCTTCCTATTTCACCATTGTACTCTTTGAGTACCTTCTTAGAGGTTTCATATTTACTATGCAGTTTCCTGTAATCATCTAACAGTTCACTGAAAGCCTCTCCTAGTTGCTCAAAGGTGAAATCATCATAAGGATCAAATAGAGGATTAGTGATTACCTGATCGCAAGCCATCAAGCACACATTTGTAGCGTCATCTGATTGGTCATCTTCTGAGTCGCTGGCTTCACTTTTATGCCATATGCTTGTGTTGGCGTACTTTCTTGATGTCGATTTCTTCTGGTAGCCTTTGTCATATTTGTTGTTTTTCTTTGATGATGATGCTGAGGAACAATCTTTCTTCATGTGTCCTTTCTTCTTGCATCCGTAGCAAATAGTATCTTTCTCGTTGTTGTAGTTGTTGCTGTCTTTTGTTCTCCTATTAAATCTCATGAACTTCTTAAACTTTCTTACCAGAAGAGCTTGATCTTCAGAGTCGAGTCGCTGTCATCAGAATCATCTTCGATGGTTCTTCTATGTTGAGCCTTGAGAGCGATCGTTTTCTCTGACTTTTCCTTTGGTGTAGAATCTTCAAAGTCTTGAAGTTCTAACTCGTGAGTGAGTAGCTTACCCATGAGTGTTTCTAGAGATATTGTTGAGAGGTCGTTCCCTTCAATGATTGCTGTAGCCTTTGGAATCCAGTTCTTTGTAAGGGCTCGTAGAAGTTTGCGAATCTTCTCATGGTTACTGTAATCCTTGCCTAGTGAGGACAGATGATTTACAATATCCAAAAATCTTGTAGACATCTGAGTGACTGATTCACTTGGCTTCATTTTGAACGCCTCATACTCCTGAGTAAGTCTGCTGATCTTTGACTCCTTGACTTGTGTTGTTCCTTCGTGGGTTACTTCGAAAAGTTTCCATACTTCGTTTGATGTTGTTCAAGTAGACACCCTGTTGAATTCACTTCTGTCTAAAGCACAAAATAAAGCGTTAATAGCACGTGCGTCAAGACTGACCTTTTTCTTTTCTTCCTCTGTATATTTGTCATGGGGTTTTTCAGCTAAAACACCATTAACATAAATACGCGGTGGCTTTTTATAGCCATCAATAACTACAGACCATAAGTCAAAATCAAGAGATTTCAGAAAGAAACTCATACGTGTTTTCCAATAAGTGTAGTTTGGGCCGTCAAACAGTGGACGTCTGTTTGTGGCTTGGCCTTCACTTGTGAATTTCACAGTTGTCATGTGTAATACTGTGATCTATATAAAAATTGAGTATAACTGCAATTTTACCTTGCTTTACCTGTATAACCCGCTCTGATACCAATTGTAGGAACAAAATCGTAAAGCAGAATACTCTAGAGGGGGGGTGAATATAGTAGGTAGCGGAATATTGCTAATTAAAAACTTGTTTGCAGTTAGATCACAGATATAATAATAATCACAAAAAGTAAATGACAGAAATTAAAAGTGATTAGAAGGCAAACGCAAACACCGAGATTTATACTGGTTTCCCTCTTGTGAGGACTAGTCCAGTCGGAAGAACTCTAGCTTCCAGTTGAATCCACTATTGGAAAATCCTGTAAGTTTTCATACGAAGTCCTTGCAACTTCTATAGACGCGAGCTTTGATACGAAGAACTCGACCAACTTCAATTTTGAAGAGTTGAATCTTCTATCAAGCCTCTGATTACAATCGCTCTGAAACTTCTAGACAGTACCCGCGCTGGCAAATCGACTAGAGGATTGTAACTGGCTTGGAATTTGAAAATAAAAGCTTTTTAGAACTCTTTGGAAGAATATAAGCTCAGGAAGAGAAGAGATTGAAAGTGAATTAGTGATTTGAAATGATCGAAATACTTCTCTATTTATAGTTTTTCCAAAGACAGAACTCTGACAGAATTCGGGCAGAATTCGGACAGAACTCTATGTAACAAACCGTAACTGAAGGATGACCAAGTTTAAAGGCCCAACGTTCACTAACGTTCCAAATGGCCGAACTCTGGCCGAGTTCTCCATGGGTTCTGCCAGTTTATTTTTGGAGAAAATAAATTTTTGGCTTTTTGAAAAATCCTTCAGAAGCTTTTTATAAAAAGAATGTTTTTCAAAAATGTAGGTCATTTGTAAAGGAATATGATGGTTTTGAAAAACATTTTCGGATAGCCTATTTGCCAGTACGACTCGGTGTACAATATATTCCTAGACTCAATAAAATAAAAAATTACATTGCTTAACAGGAAGTACATTCTGAATGGCAAACGGCTTCAGTCTTGAACATTATTGATATCCATTGTTGAGCAGTGTCCAAAATGTCGTAGGTAAACATCTGAGTTGACTTGCATTTATATCGAGACAGAGTTTGATCAATTATTAAAATCAGGTTTGACCATGACCAATGAGCCAACATAACCTAGATGGCATAGCCAAGGGTTGACCAACCTAGACTAGTTTGACCTAGTTTACACCTGTTTGACCTTGGTTGACCTAATTAGACTAGAATTGACCTAGTTTGACTGTTAGGGTTGACTAGAGTTGACCAAAGGTTGACTTTAGCCTAGATTGACCCCAAACATCATGTAGATGCATTGTAGCGGTCTATTTCATTATTTTAGACCTGTAGTGACTTGTACTATTCTATAGGAGACAGACACCACTCCTCGAATAGTAGATATTTTTCAGATACTAAGGATGGCCCATGCAGGTCTAAAATAATGAAATAGACTGCTACAATGCATCTACATAATTTTTGGGGTCAATCTAGACCAAGGTCAACTCTTGGTCAACTTTGGTCAACCCTAGAAGTCAAACTAGGTCAACTAGGGCTAACCAAGTCTAAACTAGTCAAATTAGCCTATGCTAGTCTAACTAGGTCTTAACCAAGGCTATACAAGTCTACAAACCAACACACATACCTATACACATATATATATATATATACAAACACTATATACATTATCCATATCATATTAATATGCATATTTACATCTATACATATATAGGCATATACATACACTACATATATATACATTATATAGTGAGATAGAAAGAGAGTGAAAGAGTGTCAAGTGTGTGTACATGTGAAGAAGTGAAGTAAAATAGAGTAGAGTGTGGCAAGAGTGATGTGAGTGTCAAGAGAGGTATATATTAGTGTGTTAAAACAGTGTGACAGGGAATTAAAGTGTGTGTAACGTGCTTAGGCATGTGTGTGCAGGACATATCATCACTGTTTGAATAAAATTGAGAGAGGGCTGATTTCAGTTAACTATAAATCCCCATCTAAGTTTTCAAGTTCAGTTTTTGTGTGTGTGTGTACATAGTGGAATGTGAATGTCCATTTTTACATGTGACAGTGCATGGTGTGTCATCTGTGTACAGTGCATTTAGGGGATTTCCAGAAATGAGAATAATGACAGTTCGATCCCAAACCAAATACAAATTTCAGAAACTAAAATCCATGCCAATCACAACCTAACATATTATCTAATTCCACATGTATATCAGTGAACCTACACTCAATTTTAAACCCACAAATCCAACAGTGAACATACAGTAGTTCATCAATTGACAGTTTGGTATTTCAGTTGTGAGTTCAAGGCTCATTCGAACCCAATATTTCCAACACAATACAAACCCCATATTGACAGTAACTAACACACAGGTATCGGGATTAACATGTTTCAGAAAAATAAGAAATCAGTGAATGGTATCATTCCACTCTACATTCGAAATCCAAACGAAAATCAATCGAAACCCAAACTCATGTGTGAACATCCTAGCAGCAACTAATACATTTGCACATGAATGTAAATATAGCAATAAACATTCTCATCAGTTTAAAATCAGGAATTTAAGTTCAGAATGAAGAACAGTGTTCACGTATCAGGAATTTAGGAAAATATTGAAATCGACATATAAAAACAAGTCAATATCCTAATTAAGAGGTTGGTAAGCATCAAACACATGTGTACGTGTCAAGTGGGGGTGTTCTCGTGTCCAAGCAATGGATACGGAGTGTCTAAATCGTGCAAAATAGGTTATGTCAGTCTGTGTGCACAGGCAGGCTCGTACAGCCGTGTCAAGCTCTCGTGGACACGACTTACTATACTAGACACCTCGTGCATGTGTCTAAGTGTTTGTCAGGACTAGGAGAGTGTGTCCCACAGCCTGCACAGTGTCCACGTGGATCGTGTCGCGTGCACGAGACGCGTATCCGACGCGATTCTCGTGCGCGCTCGTGTCAGGCTACGACCAGTGCGAGGAGAACTCCTCGCACACTGCACCAACCCACCCCAAATTTTGGGAGGATGGTGGCAGAGGTTGCCCTGACCTCTGTGCCAAAAAATGGGTCTTGAAAGTTCGTGTCGTGTCCTGTGTCGACCCCGAGCAGCAGGGCAGCGCACCGGGGCCTCGTGCGTGCGTGTGTGTCTAAATTTGGACACGAAACGTATCCAGAAATGTGCTAAGTAGCACACGAATTTAAAGAACACATATAGGGCTACAAATCCATGAAATTAGTTTTCAAAATTATAATGTTTTAATCCATTCAAGCAATTCATCAAACACTTAGCAATACACTATGACACGTGTCCGATACGGACACCAAACGGACACGAAATCCACCCAAATTTTAGGGACAGCTAGGGGACTCCTAGATCTAGCCCTAAATGCAAAGAAAACAGAATTTTAGATCAATTTGTGGAGTTTTACCTATAGGTGCAAAAAGCATAAAAAAAGCTCCAAATGGGGGATTCCTCCTTGCTAGCCAAATGCTCCCAAATTGTCCCAAAGCTGGGATTAAACCCTACAATCAGAAAATAGGAGAGTATTAGGTTATAATGCAAGAAACTAGAGTTAAAAAGGATTTAAAATGAGAAATCTATGGATTGGGGAAGAATGGACAAACCTTTCTTTTCCTATGTGTTGAAATAAAATAAAAGAGGCAAGAACTAATGAATAAGTATTTATATAGGATGGGGATCCCTATGTGGCTGGTCACTTAGGGTTTGGTTAGGGTTAGGGCTTCTAGTTATGGGCCATGGGCCAAGTCACAAGTCATTAAGTCCTAAAATCACAAGTCATTTCATTAAACCACAAACCATGAAATAATTTCACTTAAACTAATCCTCCTAATCCAAAATTAGTTTCTAAGTGACTAAGGTAGGTTAACCTAGGTTAGACTAGGGTCACCATGGCTAGGGTTAGCTTTTAGATTAGTCTACAAGTCTCTATAAGTCAAAGCCCAAACTAGGAATCACCAATTCAATAAATCATCAAATAATTCAATTAAGTCAAAATGACCAAATTACCCCTAGACTAAAAATGATAATTAAATTATCCTAATGACATGGTTAGGCTCTAGGTCATGCAGTCTCTAGGGTTTCACTAGCAGGACACCAAAATCACAAGTCAGGATTTTAAATAGTTTTAAAATGATTAAAAATCACCAAAAATTATAATATGAAATAAATATCTATAAATAACAATTATAATTACAAAATTTCAAAATTACCCTCATCTGGAAAACTGGGTGTTACAGTCACTTTTATTTTCGACTAGAATTAGGGGCACCATTCGACCCAAACTTGTTGACCCAAAATATGGACACGATCCACATTAAGCCTACTACCCACATGACACTTGTGTCCCATTCAACTAAGCCCCGCATGCTACTTATTTACCCGCATTCATTTGAGGAAGATTATAGTAGGTAGTATCCCATAAGTGTAGTATAGTATCCTGGATAGGGTGTGCCAGTAAGTTGAGATCTTCACGGATCACAAGAGCTTGAACTACATGTTCACCCAGAATGAATTGAACATAAGGCAGAGGAGGTAGCTTGAACTGATGAAGGACTTTGATATCTAGTTGCAGTACCATCCAGAAAAGGCCAACGTAGTTGTAGATACCTTGAGCATGTATCCAGTCGCTATGTATTTGGCGGCAGATCGTCATCTATTAGTTGATCTGGAAAGGATGGGTATCGAGGTGATCATTCTGAGTATGGAGATTCAGATATAGAATTTACAGATTCAGTCTGCATTGATGGACATGGTCAGATCAATACAATTTGAGGACGTGGCCCTGAGGAGCATCAGGGAGCAGGTGCAAGCAGGATTGCTAGACGATTTCTCTATAGCCAAAGATGGGTCACTGAGGCACAATACTAGATTGTGCGTTCTGAGTGGAGAGCTTTGGGAGGATGTTATTTAGAAAGCGCATCATTCTCAGTACTCTATATATCCTGGAGCCAATAAGATGTACAAAGACTTGAGAGAGCATGTATGGTAGTATGGTATGAAGCGAGACGTAGCTCTGTTTGTATCTCGATGCTTCGTGTGCCAGCAGGTAAAAGCCGAGAGACAGAGGCCAGGTGGTCTGATTCAGCCACTACCCATTCCAGAGTGGAAGTGGGAGCACATCACTATGGATATTGTATCTGGACTTCCATGATCTTTAGGAGGGAAAGACGTGATTTGGGTCATCGTTGATAGATTGACCAAATTGGCCCACTTTTTGCCTTTCAATGTGGGACTATCTACGGAGAAGCTGGCAGAGTTGTATGTGCGGCAGATAGTCAGATTGTATGCAGTTCCGGTGAATATAGTCTCGGATCAGGATAGTCGTTTCACTTCCCACTTCTGGAGGAGTTTATATACTAGCTTGGGCACCCAGCTCAAGTTCAGTACCGCGTATCACCTCCTGACAGACGGTCAGTCAGAGAGGACCATCCAAACACTCGAGGATGTTCTTCGTACTTGTGTGTTAGACTTCGAGGAATCTTAGGAGGACCATCTTCACCTGGTAGAGTTTGCTTACAACACCAGCTATCAGGCCAGTATAGAGATGTCGCCATTCGAGGCTCTATACGGACGGAGATGTCGCACTCTTTTGTCATGGGACGATGTCGGTGAGAGAGTTTTACTTGGGTCGGAGATGGTGGTGGATGCAGCAGAGAAGGTTAGATTGATCAGGGATAGACTTCGGGTGGCTCAGGATAGACAGCGGCATTGGACCGATAGCCACCGGAGACCGTTAGAGTTCGAGGTTAGTATCGATTTTTCTGTTTGCGCTTATTTGTAATTGTTTGCTTTAGAGCCTGGTATTGAGTCTTGTTTTGTGTCTAGGTTGGCAATATGGTGTTCCTGAGGATTTCTCCGACACGGGGCACGATTCGCTTTGGCCGAGGCGGGAAGCTTAGTCCGCGCTTCATCGGACCTTTCACTATTCTTGGAAGGGTCAGTGCAGTGGCCTATCTACTAGACTTGCTGCCTACGCTCGAGGGAGTTCATAACGTGTTCCATGTGTTGTAGTTGAGGCGGTACGTGGCAGACCCTAGTCACGTATTGGATCACTCTGAGTTAGAGGAGGGGCCTACTCTCCGCTATCCAGAGCAGCCTGACATTCTGGATCGTCGGGAGAAGGTGCTCCGGAACCAAATTATTCCTTTGGTTCGTGTCGCATGGAGGCATCACTCTACAGGTGACTCTACCTGGGAGAGAAAGGACGAGATGCGGGAGCGTTACCCTTATCTATTCGAGCCTTGAGGTATTATTCTCCTTGTTATTGCTTGCTTGATTTATGCTAGTTTGCTATAATTTCGAGGACAAATTTTTTTAAGAGGGTAGATTTATCACCCCCACTTTCCTGAATAGGACTAATATATTCATTTATATTATTTTATTATTTTAATATTATTTAAATTATTAATGTTAGTATTTTTACATTATTAGTTAAATTGGTATTTTGTTGATATATATATATATATATATATATATATATATATATATATATATATATATATATATATTTTTTGATATATTTTTTTTTGATATATATATATGTTCAAAAAGTTTTTATTATAAAACTTTTAATATATTGCATTTTCTTATAAATATAGATACAAAATATTTATTTTTAATTTTAGAAATAATTTTAGAATTGTTTGTCATTTATTTCATTTTATGATATATATATATATATATATATATATATATAAAATATATATATATATATATATATATATATTTTTTTTAAATTTTTATTTCAAATAAATAATATGTGGTTGGTTTTTATTTAATAAATAAATATATAATAAAAATATGTGTATGTATGTATGTATGTGTGTGTATATATATATAAAGTATATAAGAAATAGTAATAAAGAAAAAGTCAAAATTAAAACAAAAGTCAAAATTGACATTAAACAAACACATAAGCAATAACACACATACCCACAACATACCAACAGCAGCAGCAAACAAATTTGGCTGAGCCCATGGGCTTTCAGCCGAAACCCGACCCCCGAATATACATATATATGTGTTAGAGAGAGAGAGAGAGAGAGAGAGAGAGAGAGAGATTTATTTTTAACAAAACCCCAACCCTAGCCGCCAACACCAGGACCCCGACCTTCCCGACTACCTGTGCGCCGCCCTAGCTGCCAGGAACGGCCGCCCATCGCCGGTCAAACTCGCGCGGGATAGAGTATTGTAGCAACAATACTGTTGTAAAGAGCCAACATCGAAAATAGATTTCTACTTCCTCGCTCAGTCGTTTTGCGAACCACTTGGTCTGGTATGATCCTAACATATACACCTTTAATTTCCTTCAAATAGTTCGTGTCGATTCACATTATGTGCGACGAAAAACGAGTTCCAAAATCGAAAAAACTTGATTTATTGGACATTAGAAACTGTCCCGAAACCCCAACTTTGTGTCTGATTTGCGACCAACGTGTTGCGAGTTTTCAAAATCGGTTTGAAAAGACTTGTAGACAACGTATAGGGCTTTAAATCCTTTTTTATAGAATTAAACATGTACTGTACAGAAAGTTATTGGTTTGTGAAGTTTAAGAAAAAATTGTTTTCAAAAACTAAAATTTTAGAAAAATGCCCCGATACGCCGTCCGTCCTGCCAATCAGGGCGACGTGGTCGTGAACCGAAAGTATCGAAAGGTGTGTATCGACTTCGTGGACGTGTGGGCTTTGACAAAATTTAAATTGGTCGCGTGTTCACGACGAGTTTGATGCGTATCCGTCAAAATTTACCGTATCGACCTTTTTGCAAATTTGTCAATTACTTTGTGCACGTTCATCATATCGAGACAAATCTTGTGCTAACAGGACCGTATCATTTTTCTGGTCCTGTATGCCAAGTTCGATCTGAATCTGAGAAGGTCGACCGGAACGCTATTTTGGCAGGCCTACGACCCGATCCAACGGGCAAATTTTTGTACGGCCCATCGGAATCCAACTTTGGACATACGATTGGGTTCATATCGTCAAATTGGATCTATATATATGTAGTTTAATGAATTTAGTGACTGTAGGTTTTGGTACATTTTTTGGTGCAAAGTGGGTCCAATGACGGACACTATTTTGACCAAAAATTATTGTTTTGCCCCTGTGTCCAGAATTGGACTTATGGGTAGGTATTTCTAGCTAATTTGACCATTCTAAGAATGTTGGTAATGTATGTTTCAGTATTAGGAGACTGTTGTGCGAGTTGACCGCTCGTGGCTTATTTGAGTGATTGGTAGAGTCATTTTTCTCAGCTCGGGACAGCAGACAAGTGCATTCTCTGATAGTTTTCATTTCATTGATATCTACTATATCTGATTCTGTTGTAGTATTATTCTTGATTCCCGACACGAGGATACACGGACTAGTATACATTGAATCTTGTCATGAAATGTCATTCCCGGTTTACCTAGTATATGAGTACATTGTTAGATATTGTTTCATGTACTTGTATAGACACCGATTTGGGAGTGGACTGGCCCCCTGCTCTTCGAATCCCGTATCATGACCTGTCATATCTGGATTCATTATACTACTCGGGAATGGGGAGTTATTAGAGGTTATGTGATCATACCCCTACTTGTTTATTACTTGTGCATAGCTCCACCCTCACCACACGTAGGGTACAGCCTGACCTTATACTACTTATGCATAGCTTTCCATTTTGGCTGGCCTGACCCTACACTATTATACTACCTGTGCATAGCCGGTCAAATGGAATAGCCTGATCTTGACCCAAGCCGATCACATAACGCTCTAATATCTCATGGTACTTTATTTTTATGTTTACATCATACCTCAGATTACTTTCTATTGTTTATATTCCAGTTTATCTTATATCTCACACATGACATGATATCTAGTTCTCTTGTACTGTTTTACTTTCAGTCTTGACATTTTATCTTGTATTTCATTATGATTGTCTCTTATAGTATTTGTCAATTCACATGGAACTGCTGTTGGTGTTTGTACTTGCTCATATCCTGACAGGATAACTCCTGTTGTTTTTTAGAGGATTTAGATGCAGATTGTCCGACCTACTACGGGTTTGGCATAGATGGAGCCTACGACCAGGACCTGCCTGTGGACCCGGTGCTCGTAGAGGACGCACCGCCAGTAGTGACCTAGTTTACCTAGATTTTGCTGGATTACATTCCAGTTTGATACTTTGAGACTTGTAGTATTTATTTGGAATATTATTTTATGTCTTGGATTCTGAACTTGTGATTGTGGCTCGGCACTATTTTAGACTATTTACTTCATCTTTATCTTTATCTTTATCATCGTGCTTATCTTCCTTAGATTATGTGATTGAGTGGTGATTATATTCCTCCGAGCGGAGATGACAGGTTACATTATTGTGTCTTAGATTCTATATATTTAGATGACCTTTACAGCGTTCTACCACTGATACTGCGGCGTAGGCTGGACGTACCCACGTGCTCGTGCCCCTAAACAGGGTGCGGGTCGTGACACACCGACGACCCATAAAAATTCCAGAAACCGCCATGGCATAGGATTCGCGAGGAAGGAGGAGGAAAAAGAGAAGGGAGTGGTTCGATAGGGCTTCATCGTAGAGAGGGAAGGATGGAGAAGAGGCCGGCGGTAGAGGTGTGCCAGTTACGATCGAGTGATGACGATTGCCGGCCATGAGGCGGTGGCAATGGACGGCTAAGATGCTGCCGACTAGGTCGGTGAATACAAAACTTTCAGAGGGGTCAGAAAGCTCTTATCGAGGCAGGAGACGCGCGGATGCGACTGTGTCTCATTGTCGGTCAAATTTGAAGAAGAAGGAGATGACTGGAAATTTCCAAATCTGGAAAATTAAACCAAGTAAAATAGTAGGTCTAACGGGTCAGGTGCTTAAGATAGAAGGGTTAATGTGTTCGAATGCCCAGACCCTGTAACTTATAGGGTTGAGTTGATAAAAATGGCTGATGACTTTAATGAATATAAGAATGGTTGATAGGATATGTGGGTTTTAACAAAGAGAAATTTATGGCTTATATATAACCCAAGGCTAGGGTGCAATAGGAGTTGGACTTACTATCCTGAATGCTATAAAGGATTTGAGTTAAAGCTAAGTGCAATGAGCTTGGCCCAAATTAGAGATTGGCTTTAAGAAATCAAATGGCTAATTTATAAAATAATTAAACACTTCAAATAATATGTTAAAAATACACAAATCGATAATCATTTAAAAGGATTTTAATAAAGCCAAAATAAATCTTGAAAAAAATTCTAAAAATAATAAAATATTCTAAACTCAAATTCTGGGAAAAGTGGG